>CM046879.1:324918719-325133113 GCA_025667525.1 Glebionis coronaria
TTCAGCTGATTTGGTTGAGTAATAAGCTCAAACGAGCTTATTCTTCATAGTGTCCCGTTTTTAGTTAAAAGTTTAGTTTAATTGCACTTTAGTCCCTTCATTTCATTCAGTTTGGTAAACTTGGCTAAACTTCCTAGTTTTTAGGGTTTGCATATTTTTAGTCCCTGGACTTTGTGATTTGTTAGATTTCAGTTATCAAGTTGTTGGTTAGTTACAATTTTAGTTAGTTTGTTAAAGTTTTTGCATAATTGGTCCTTTTAGTTAACTGTTTTGCATTAGTAGTCCTTATAACTTTTAGAATTTACATTTCAAGCATTTTCATTTCATAAAAATTACATTTTCAGTCCTTTTAGTTTCAAGTTTTGCATTTTATATTTTACTTGAATAAAATTTGGTATTTGCAACTTGTTTTACGTATAAGTAGGTTTATATTTTTCATTTTTAAATAGTGTTGTTTGAATTAGCAATAGATTACCAAGCAAGCTTGAACAACCAAGAACAATAATAAATCTGATTTTGATTGGACTTTCTATTAGTTAAGAACTGAGAAAACGAACTTGCATTATACTACATATTAAATGGCGCCGCTGCCGGTTCTTTGACTACACGAGAGACTATCGATTGACGGTTTTCATTGGCTTTTGGGATCCGTTCATTTGGTGAACGTTATTTTTACGTATCATAAATCAAAAACAAATAAAAAAATCAAAAATATAAAAATATATAAAAAACTAAAAAATTAACAAAACAATTCTTTTCCTAAAGAATTGACCAAAAAAATTAAAAAATCCAAAAAGCAATCTTTTTCCTAAGAGATTGCACCCAAAAATATATATTATTGGATTCTCTCGGTTTTTATGTACATATAGTATTTTCCTTTACAAACTCATAAATACAAAAATATTTTCCATATATTATTATAAGTAATACGTATACGTATAAGAACAATCAATCTACATATCTTCCATAAGTATTGCCGAGGCAATACACCGTGTTGAGGGGCGTTCCGGTCCTTGACACGCGTATCGATCAAACAAAATAAAGAAAGAATAGATAAATACTCTCAATAAGCAACAATTCGAAGAATACGAACATTTAAGTGAATAGAAAGGCGATGTGCTATAAAATGCCATCTAAGGGTCAATAGGTACTTAAGTGCTTCGCGCCACCTAACCCCCCGTTCACTTGGGAGTATTCTAAGAAGGAAAGCTTCATTGAGGGTCTTGCACCCAAAGTAGTAATACATATATTGTTATTTTCTTGTGGATATTTACTATTGAAACTCGAAGAGGATAATCTTATTCTTTTCAAAGTCACACGAGAGCTTCTCTCTCATTCCTCGTATTGAGTTGCATGCTCACTCGCGGGCGTGCACAAATACCGATTGGTGTACAACCTCTTCCTCCGAAAAGGAAGAAAAAGAGAAAGAGTAAGACCACCACCGTCCACCAAGCCGATCACGAGAATCGTGCTTTGTCACCATCACAAGAAGCCATGGCTATTGATAACCGTACTTTGTATGAACGTATGCAATCCAACATTCATGGATATGTTAGTGCCATTAAGATTCCCGATTTTCCCGCTAACACATTTGACTACATACATCTATGATCAATATGGTTTCTTCATCACCTTTCTTTGGGAAACAAAATGAGGATCCCCATGCTCACCTTAAGAGATTCCTTTCACTTTGCAATACCATTAAGCATAATGGGGTTCCACCTGAGGTCATTAGATTGATGTTAGTGTCATTTTCATTAGATGGGAGTGCTAAGCATTGGTTAGACACCCAACCACCCGATAGTATCACCACATGGGATGATTTTACCACTAAGTTTTTGAACAAATTCTTTCCTCCACAAAAGACTATGGTTTTGAGGAATTTGATTATGGGCTTTACACAAAAACCTAGTCAATCCTTTGGTGATGCTTGGGAAGAGTATAGTGAGTTGTTGAGGCGATGCCCTAACCATGGAATGGATGATCTAGGCCAAATCAATACCTTCTATAATGGCCTTAAACCTCACCACCAAGATTCACTAAATGCTTCCGCGGGAGGGAGTATTCTTTTCAAGACATACCATGAGGCTTTGAACATTATTGAGACTAAGGCAATGGTTCAAACAAACGATCCATTTGAAGAAAGAGTTCATGTTATCCAAAACACTTCTCAAACACCTTGTGATAACCAATTCCTTAAATATCACCAAGAGATCCTTCAACAAGTCAAACAAGGACAACAAGAAATGACTCAAGAGATAGTTCAAGCCTTTAAGAGCATGACATTGAACAATTCCTCAAATAATGTGAATGCCATCACCATTTCTTGTGTTACTTGTGGAGGCCCCCATTCTTATGAACAATGTGATAAGGTGCAAGGGTATCAAGGGGAATGCTATGCTTACCAAGAGGAACATCGTGAACACTTCAAGCCTAACATCAATCCAAATAACCTTTCTTACAAATCCCAAAATTACCTTACTCCACCCGGCTTCCCACCCCAACCACCCACCCAAATTCCACAAAATCCTCCTCAAATTTTAGCAAGGAATCAAGGGCAAAGACAACCATACCAAGGAAATAACTACAAGGCACCCAATCAATTTCAACCTCAAGCAAATACCTTTTATCCACCAAATCAAGGATTTAACTCCCAACCTTTACCTTTCCAACCTCAAGGTTTTCAAGGTTATGTGCCACAAGAGTTAAACACAATGGATCTTTTGCAAAAGATGAATCAAGAGAATGAAAAGAAATTCCAAGCTATAGACAAGAAAATGAATGACCAATTCAATAAGCTTTTGATGGCATTAAATCAAAGACCACAAGGGGCTTTACCTTCCAACACACAAACAAATCCTAGGGCCAATGTTAATGCTATTACAACAAGGAGTGGTACAACAACAAAGGATCCTTCACCTCCTAAACCTACTATTGTTCAACCTACTTGTGCTCCTACTTGTGATAAGCCTTCTACTTCTACTCCACCTCCTCAAAGTGCTCCTATTCATTCAAACACACCTTCTCAACCACCTCATACTTCTCCTTTACCTTCCACACTTCCCAATGAAGAGGCTACCAAAGACAAATCTTCCACCACAACACCTATTCCACCTACACCAAAACCCACTCTTCCATACCCTTCAAGGTTGAAAAAGGACAAGTTAAAGAACAAAGATGACATACAAGTTTCCAATTTCTTAAGGATGTTCAAGCAACTCAATATCAACATATCCTTTGCGGAAGCTCTTGCTTATATGCCAAAGTTTGCTAAGATGTTCAAGGATTTGCTCTCAAACAAAGAAAAATTGGTTGATTTGCCCAACACATCACTTAATGAAAATTGTTCCGCGGTGTTACTTAAAACCTTACCAACAAAACTTGGAGATCCGGGGCGCTTCTTGATACCTTGTAATTTTCCCGGTGTTGAAAATTGCATGGCTTTGGCGGATTTAGGGGCGAGCATAAATCTCATGCCTTTATCGGTTTGGAAACAACTTTCTCTTCCCGAGCTCACTCCCACTAGGATGACTCTTGAACTAGCCAACCGAACCATAGCTCACCCCGTAGGTATAGCGGAAGATGTGTTTGTAGGTGTGGATAAGTTTACCTTTCCGGCCGACTTTGTAGTGGTCGATTATGACATGGATCCTAGAGTGCCTTTGATTGTTGGTAGACCGTTTTTGAGAACGGGTCGTACCTTGATAGATGTGGCGGAAGGAGAATTAATTATGAGAGTAGAGGATGAGAAAGTGGTGTTTAAGCTAGGGAAAGTTTGTGATAGAAAAGAGCTTAAGGAGTCTAGACCTTGTGAGACTATTAACATTGTGGATGTACTAGATGAAGTGTGTAATGAACACTTTCATGATGCTTGTAAGAATGCTAGTGATGAGATTCCACATGTTGAAACCGTGGCCTCAATTGCTCCCTCTTTAACACCTTTTGGAGAGAGTGATTTCCTCTTGGAGGAATTTGAGTCCAACTTTCTTGGTGATGATGATTCTCCCATTAATTGGGAAGAAGATATTCTTACGATCCAAAAGTTGCTCAATGAGGACCCTATTCCTTCTCCTATTCCACAAGAGATTACCATTGAGGAACCTTCCATAGTAAAACCTTCCATAGAGAGTCCACCTCCCATTGAACTTAAGGAACTTCCATCCCACTTAGAATATGCTTTCTTAGAAGGAAAAGACCAATTACCGGTGATTATTGCTAAGGAATTGAAAGAGGATGAAAAGGAGCAACTTATTGAAGTCCTTAAGAAACATAAGAAAGCCTTAGCATGGAAAATATCCGACATAAGGGGAATTGATCCCCATTTTTGTACTCACAAAATCCTTATGGAGGATGATTATAAACCCGCCATTCAAAACCAAAGGAGAGTTAACCCAAAAATTCATGAGGTTATTAAGAAGGAAGTGATTAAACTCTTAGATGCGGGTATGATTTACCCCATTTCCGACTCTCCATGGGTTAGCCCGGTTCATTGTGTTCCTAAGAAGGGTGGAATCACCGTGGTGCCTAATGAGAACAATGAGCTTATTCCCACGAGACTTGTAACCGGTTGGAGAGTTTGCATTGACTATAGAAAACTCAATGAGGCAACTAGGAAAGACCATTTCCCGCTTCCTTTTATGGCTCAAATGCTTGAACGCTTAGCGGGAAATGAGTACTATTGTTTTCTTGATGGCTTTTCGGGTTATTTTCAAATACCCATTGACCCTAAGGATCAAGAAAAGACCACATTCACTTGTCCATACGGTACATTTGCTTACAAGAGGATGCCTTTTGGCCTATGTAATGCACCGGGGACGTTTCAAAGGTGCATGATGGCGATTTTCCATGACATGATAGAGCAAACCATGGAGGTTTTTATGGATGACTTTTCCGTATTTGGGAACTCTTTTAGCTCTTGTCTCACCAATCTTGAGAGAATGCTTAAGCGTTGTGAGGAAACATGTTTGGTGCTTAATTGGGAGAAATGTCACTTTATGGTGAAAGAGGGGATTGTTTTAGGACACAAGATATCCAATAAGGGATTAGAAGTTGATCGAGCTAAAATTGATGTGATTGCTAAGCTTCCCCCACCCACCTCGGTTAAAGGTGTGAGGAGTTTCTTAGGTCATGCGGGCTTTTATAGGCGCTTTATACAAGATTTCTCTAAGATAGCTAGACCGATGACTCATCTCTTGGAGAAAGAGGCTCCTTTCATTTTTGACCAAGCTTGTTTAGACTCTTTTGAGACACTTAAGGAAAATTTGACAAAGGCTCCCGTTTTGGTTTCTCCAAATTGGGAATTACCTTTTGAGCTCATGTGTGACGCTAGTGATTATGCAGTAGGGGTCGTCTTAGGACAAAGAGTTAATAAGCATTTCCAACATATACACTATGCGAGTAAAACCATGACCGGTGCACAACTTCATTACACTACCACGGAAAAAGAGTTGCTTGCTATAGTATATGCTTTTGAGAAGTTTAGACCATACCTTGTGCTTTCCAAGACCATAGTGTATACGGATCACTCCGCTCTCAAGTATCTTATGACCAAACAAGATGCTAAGCCTAGGCTTTTGAGATGGGTGTTGTTGCTTCAAGAGTTTAAGATAGAGATTCGTGATAAGAAAGGGGCCGAGAATTTGGCGGCGGATCATTTGAGTAGACTTGAGCATCCTTTTCAAGGAGATTTCCCACATCAAGAAATCAATGAATCCTTTCCACTAGAGGAGCTCATGTCTATCTCTTCCCAAGAGGATGCCACACCTTGGTTTGCGGATATTGCAAACTATCTTGTGGGCAATGTGCTTATTGAGGGTCTTACTTACCAACAAAAGAAAAAGTTTCTTAAGGAAGTTAAGTATTACTTTTGGGATGATCCATATCTTTTTAGGCAATGTGCGGACCAAATCATTAGACGGTGTGTAGATGGGCCCGAGGCATTTAAAATCTTAGAGGCATGTCATAAAGGACCTACGGGTGGACATTTTGGGCCTAACTACACCGCCAAGAAAGTCTTTGATTCGGGTTACTATTGGCCTTCCATTTACAAGGATGCTCAAGAGATGGTGAAATTTTGTGATGTTTGTCAAAGACAAGGAAAAATTACACAACGTGATGAGATGCCACAAAATTTTATCCAAGAGTGTGAGATATTTGATGTATGGGGAATAGATTTCATGGGACCTTTTCCATCCTCTAAGGGAAACAAGTATATACTTGTGGCGGTGGATTATGTGTCCAAGTGGGTGGAGGCTAAAGCCTTACCTACTAATGATGCTAGAGTGGTTGTAAAATTTTTGAAACAATTGTTTGCTAGATTTGGTGTACCTCGGGCCATCATAAGTGATCGTGGTACGCACTTTTGTAATGATCAATTCACAAGAGTTATGAAGAAATATGGAGTGAATCATAGACTTTCTACCGCGTATCACCCTCAAACAAATGGTCAAACCGAGGTCACAAATCGTGGTTTAAAGAGAATTTTAGAGAGAACGGTGGGAGAGCATAGAGCTTCTTGGTCGGATAAGCTTGATGATGCTTTGTGGGCGTTTAGGACGGCCTTTAAGACACCAATTGGTTGTACTCCTTATAGGCTTGTCTATGGAAAAGCGTGCCACCTCCCATTTGAGTTAGAACATAAGGCATCTTGGGCTCTCAAGTGGGCTAACTTTGATTTAAATCAAGCCGGTTCACATAGGAAAGATCTAATCAATGAGATGGATGAGTTGAGAGCCAATGCCTATGAGAATTCTTTGCTATACAAGGAAAAGACTAAGAAATTGCATGATGCTAAGATCAAGAATCGTGAGTTCAAAGTTGGAGAGCCGGTTCTCCTCTTTAACTCAAGATTGAAGCTTTTTGCGGGCAAGCTTAAGTCGAGATGGTCCGGTCCATTCACTATTGCTCAAGTGTTTCCATATGGAACTCTTGAGTTGTCCCAACCCGATGGTCCAAATTTTAAAGTGAATGGTCACCGTGTTAAACACTACTTTGGGGAGGACATTTCCGTAGAAATGGTCCAAGAGGTCCCCATTTTCCCCATGAATTAATTCATTAAGGGACGAGTCGAGCTAGAGACTCATTAACTCAAGCATCGTATAACTAGGTTTAGAGTGTTGTAGGTTAGAAATAAAGGCATAGATTTGGAGATAAGTGTAGGGGAGAACTTCTTTTGTCTTCATGCTTATTTGTAGGGTTGCTCACTCATTTCATGCTTTGGAGCTTATGGAGGAGGCCCTTGTATCCGGTTCACTTCGTTACTTTAGTGATTTTTCATTGACACCTTGTGCTTTAACATGATTTCACTAATAGTAGTCCTTTCCTTAACTTGGGTTAAGCAAAATCTATTCATTGTCATAAGTGTAGGGGAAGTTTTTATATTTCCATGCTCTTAAACATTGAGGACAATGTTTAGCTTAAGTGTAGGGGGGTCTTCTATCGAAGTGACCTTACCTAGAACTTGTCATTGTCTTGCATGATAACATGAAAAAATGAATTTTCAACATTTTTCAAATTTTTGATCTACTTTGGCCAACAAAAATATGCATTCATAATTTTTGCATTAATCATTTTTCATTTGCATAACACACTTGCATTGTATATATTCTTTTATTTTTCATCAAAAATATATAAAAAGGAAAAATAAAATAAAACATGGTTTTAACAAGTTTAGATTTCTTTGACATATTAGGCCCGCCATGGATATTTTGACTCAACCTGAGTTTGCTTATTTTAGCACTCTCTAGCTAGTATCCTTAACCATGTAGTCCTTCATTGGTCTTTTAGGCTAAGCTTCCACCAATTTCATTCTTTGAAATTTTAAATTTGTGGAGAATGGGAAATGATAGAGTTGAAGCAAGTGTAAAAGGGCTAGATAGACTTCATGGCAATTACTTGTGGCTAAACCCTTCTCTTCTTTACCTCTATTTTCTTCGCATGTATATAATTGTTAATAAATAATCAAGTACGGTTTTAATTGGTTCGTAATCTCTTATGCATTTTTGGCTAATCATTTATGGTTGATATGAGTACGTCTTAAGATTCTAAGTTAGCACGTTTTATGTGTACTAGACTTATGTCATGCTCCATATTTAGCGGGTGTTTTTCCTTTTCTTCTTTTCAAATTTCTTTGTGAGGAATAAAGAAAAATAAGAGCGGCTTATGAAAAAAAAATGAGTGGCTAGAAAAAAAAAAGAAAAAGAAAAAAAAATAAAATAATGCAAGACTCCCAAGAGGGGCAGTGTGGTGTTAATTATAGTGACTATTGAGTTCCAATATTACCTTGACGGGTTGCGGGGATTCAATAGATTGCTCCAATCCAATATTACCTTGACGGGTTGCGGGGTTGAAGATCCAAAATCTCAAAAAGATGCAGATGTAAATTATTGCGTGAGTTTTATTTTTCTTTCCTTAGCGAGTGTGTAGCTACTTATGAAAGCATGACATGAGGATTTTACACATAAGGCGAATGACTTATTACTCTTAATACGGACTTGTATTAATTGTGAGCGGTTTTTCAAGTAATGGATGAGAAGATTACTTAGGATTAAAACCGTGCTTCCTTATTTTTGGATTTTACATTTCTTATATTTCACACTTGAATAATGACAAATCTGCCCACAAGCAATTTGCTCAATTAATAACCGGTTCCACATTTAATTGTCATGAATAAGTTGATGCACTTTTTACTTGTGAATGCAATGATTCCATTTACTAGCTTGGTATGGGGAAAGTGAAACTTGAGGGTGATAAGTGTCCATGGTACCCAAGCCCTAATCCAAGTCATTGAGTTCTTTATGAGTTATTTCTATTAAAACCATTTCAAGAAAAATCAAAAAGATATAGATAGAATTGTATTTTGATTCATTGCATTATTAAAAGTCAAAATCATGCATCATCTAGTTTAGAGTAGTGTAGATGCATCTCATATGGCCAAGGTGGATTAATTATGAGGGAAATGTAAATTTTTAAAGCCTTGAAATATAATATTGCATGAGGACATGGCAATGCTCAAGTGTAGGGGAATTTGATATGAGCTTAAACTCATATCCTTTTATCAACAAATAACCCTAAAACATGAAGCAAATTACCCATTTATCTTGTAAAAAGAAGTGTTATGTGGTATGTTGTGTTTGTGTGCACTTGTGTAGGTAAGAAGATACATTTTCAAGCAAACAAGGAAAAATCAAGCTCAAATGGATGAAAAAGACAAAAGAGGATCAAAAGTGACAAGACTTTGAAGTTCAAGGACCTATCTTGACAAGTTATGAAAGTTGAAGGACTAGAATTGCAAATTATGAAAAGTCAAGATTCAAGTCAAACCTGGTCAAACTATCAAGTCAACTCAGTCAAAGGGCCATTTTGTACAAATTATGGAAGTTAAAGGACCAAAAATGACAAAGGAATGAAGATCCTAGCTTGAAATGGGAATCTGCCAAGTACAAGGGCTTGTTTTGCCAACATTGGAAAGTTATGCAAGTTGAATCCATGTGTCAAGAGTTAAACCAATGGGAAAGGAGAATTCACTTCACACGGATTGCCACATTAGCTTAATAAATACCCACTAACGGCCGCCACATTTATTACAAGATCCAAACAGTGTAATCCATGTGCAACATTTTAAACCAATCAGAAAACGCCACGTGTCCATCTTCTTTAACAAGAAATATTTCCAGGATCGGGTTTTTGATAGAGGGCGTTTCATGAGAAGATCAAAACACCAAACTTGCTCGTTTTGAAGAGAGGAATACAATGGTGCAATCCAATTAACAAATCATCCACTCAATAAAAAACACCCAAATTAGTTCATCACCTTCAAAGAGCAAATGCAGAATTCTTCCACGTGGCAAGTTATGATTGGATCTGCCACGTCACAAACCCCAACAGAATCTCCTCTCATGCCTATAAATAGCTAGGATGTACCTCATTTCTCATTGTAGCTTAAATTGTAAAAACACATAGTTAACTTTTCCTTTCCATTTTTCCCTCACTTTTCCCCTAACTACTCAAGAGTCTGACAAACTCTTGAGTCAGTTAGTTAGTTAGTAGCTTGTAACCACTTTTGTAACTGAATTCACTCAATAAATTTCAAATTTACTTTTCCCGCCAAATTCTGTTTCTCAAGTTCCTGTTGATTCTAGTTGCTATTGGATATACTAGTTGCTGTTTGATGTTTGTTATGATCATACATTGATCATAACTGACATTGGTGAAGATTTGTAGCTGTTTGTTCAGAATTCAATTCATTCCTAGTTCTTTTGGAGATTTCATGGCAGTTTGATGAATTTCAGTTGATTGTTGATTGATTTAAGTTGATTACTAGTGATAGGTGGTGGTATCACTAGGGCAAGAGAGCTCAGCGCTCCTCTTCTTCCCAAAGGATCTCTACAATAGGTTTTGAAATTCTTGTTTTTGTTCCACTTAACCAGTTCTTGTATGCTAATTTTCCTAGTTAAATCTTGATGGCTGCCTGTTTTGCTTGATAAGTAGTTGATGTTTGATTGATTCTAGTGTGTTTGTAGCTTAACCTTGCATAATTGTGTTCTAGTTGTAGTTTCTGCATAATTCAGTTACTTGTTAGCCTTATAGCTTACTTTTAGTTCTAGTCTTGGTTGTAGTTTGTTTACAGCTTTTAAACTTTTCATTTTGTCCATTGAATTCAATCTGCTATAGCTTTTGTTTCAGTTCAAACCATTACTCAATAAGTCTTTGTTAAAAACTTGTTAAAAACAGATAAAGGTGTGTTTGGGAGTAGCTTAAAATCAGTTTTCAAGTGTTGATAATTGGTGTTTCAGAGTTTGTTTCTAGTCATTAAGTGGTAACAAGTAGTTTTCAGTTTTTTACAAGTCATAAAAACAGTCAAACAGGCAATTGGTACTAAAATAGTTTGGGTCATCTTTTTATCAGCTTTGGTTTGAAAACTTGTCATTTTCATTTGCCTAATTCTCCTTCATTACTTGATAAGATTTGCTCAAACTTGTTTCTAGTTCTAGCTTACATCATTAACTTTCAGTTTCTAAGAGAAAAATATACAGTTTTAGGAATTAAGCTAGAAATAAGCTTTTTAGTCAAGGTTTGAGCATTTGTCATTCTCTGAGACAAAGTGCTAACTGTTTTCTCAGTTCTCTTAATCTACTTCACAAAAGTCTTGATTTTCTTTCACAAATCCATTTAGTTAGTATTGAATATTAAGTTTTAAAGTTTTGAGCTTTTTCATAAAAATTGGTCAAACTTGGTCAACATAAGCTCAAAAGAGCTTATTTCAGATTTTTCATTCATTTCTGGATGAAAATGGTTCTAGTTTGATTTCCCGTTCTTGTAATCAAGTGCTTAATCAGTTTAATCACAAAAATCAAGTTGTGACTGTTTGGAATAAGCTGTAGCTTATTTTGTGCTTATCAATAAGCACTCAATTGCTTATTTTTGACTTTTAGCTAAATTCCTTAGACACACGTAGTCTTATTTAGATTTTAAGAGTTTTGCAAGTGGTTTCAGCTGATTTGGTTGAGTAATAAGCTCAAACGAGCTTATTCTTCATATTGTCCCGTTTTTAGTTAAAAGTTTAGTTTAATTTCACTTTAGTCCCTTCATTTCATTCAGTTTAGTAAACTTGGCTAAACTTCCTAGTTTTTAGGGTTTGCATATTTTTAGTCCCTGGACTTTGTGATTTGTTAGATTTCAGTTATCAAGTTGTTGGTTAGTTACAATTTTAGTTAGTTTGTTAAAGTTTTTGCATAATTGGTCCTTTTAGTTAACTGTTTTGCATTAGTAGTCCTTATAACTTTTAGAATTTACATTTCAAGCATTTTCATTTCATAAAAATTACATTTTCAGTCCTTTTAGTTTCAAGTTTTGCATTTTATATTTTACTTGAATAAAATTTGGTATTTGCAACTTGTTTTACGTATAAGTAGGTTTATATTTTTCATTTTTAAATAGTGTTGTTTGAATTAGCAATAGATTACCAAGCAAGCTTGAACAACCAAGAACAATAATAAATCTGATTTTGATTGGACTTTCTATTAGTTAAGAACTGAGAAAACGAACTTGCATTATACTACATATTATGTTCACACGAATGAGTGTTAATTCATGGGATCTGATTATATTTGCTATGAAAAGAATGAGTGAAATAATGGTTTGTATTCATTATTAACGTGGGACTGTGTGACGTGGATTGTTGACCAAGTGTAGCAAAATATGTGATTCAAAGTTACTAATTGGTCAAGTTTGGAATTCACGTGGGAGGTTAAAGGCATAGGTGGAACAAATATATGTTGTGTTGATAACAGAATGTGGAAAACGAGTGGGTCTGTGAACAAGATTTAACAGTAAGGTATTTTTATTGCTTTGTTTTTGTTATTTATTCTACTGTTATAAAATTCATTCCCACTTTGAGTGGGTTTGGCACAGTTAATAACAAAAACAGGGGCATTAAAAGTTCCCCCTGCTAGTGAAAATGTTCCCCCTGCTTTCATTAAAAGTTACCGCTGCTGCGACCCCCTGCCTTCAATAGATCCCCCTGCTTTCATTAATAGATTCCCACTGTTTTTGAAAGTTCCCCCTGCTGTCAGATATGAGTTTTGGGACAGCAAGGTTTTGGAGTTTGGCATATTCACAGCAACTGGTTTAAAGGTATAAAGGCTCGTTTTAATTTTATTGATTACGAAGAAAAGTTTTTATTATTTATTTGAAGACGAAGGAGATTTTCGCGGGTATGTGTTTTATGCTTAAACGCTTAGTGACAAAGTGATACAAGATCTAGGAATATGTGATTTTTCTTATGGTACTCTATGCACATATTTTCTATCACTTGAAGGAGTTACATTATCGTGCTCAGTGTCTCATTTTCATGAAAAATGAGGATTTAGTATACAAAGCCTCTTTGTCACATGGTTAGTGCAAGTTATGGAATGCAAGTTCGGGTTATTCTTCTTCATCATCAAGTAAGTTATAATTCATATTCTTCATATGTAATCATTACATAAAGCCTATAGAATTGAAGATTCATCAATGACTAGCACACTTTAAGGGGAAGCTCATTTGATAGAGTGTTAGTCATTCACATATGATGTCAAGGAGAAGATTTTTTCTACTGTTCATTGGTGTTACTGCAACTCATGTGAGTATCTACTGGTCAAGATCATCTTTATTAGGTAGGTGGTACTACTGTGCTTCATGGAGGGTATCTTGAAAATTGGAATGCTTGGGTTTGATGTATGATATTGGTTAAATAGTAGTTGAAAATCAAGGTTGTTTATATAGAAGACCCCTATTTGATCATGTCAAAAAGGGGAAGTTGTCTACAAAGAATGTTCAGCCTGTTGATCTTTGGTGTTGTATGTTTAAGGGGAAGTGTTTTGACATCATCAACTAGGGGAAGATTGTTGGGTCAAAAGTTGATGAGTCAAATCACTATGGAAACAAGAAGGACCAAATATGGCATTAGGAGAAACGTCAAGCTGGTGGACAAAATACAAGAAAGTTTCCCCTGCTACAAAACTTTCCATTGCTGTTAAGATTCCCCTGCTATATACTAAAAAGATGGAGATTTGGTCAAGTAGTGATAAGAATGAATAATTCTGTTTTGATTTAGTCATTATTATCTTATTTAGTTTCCATGTATCCCTGGGTTCCTTAAGTTATAAAAGGAACACCAGACCGTAGGTTTATTAATCAATTCATACTACTCAAATGTAACCTACAGAGTCTTTGATCTCTAGGCATGGGATTCAATGTATACATGCCTAGAGTGGTTTGTGTTAATCATAAATAATACAAACCCTTTGGGAATTTTTCGTCTTGTTAAACATCTTATTCATGATCATTGTTCTTATTCCGCTATGTTATCATATGAATGATGATCAACCTAGATAAAACGGTTTTTACTGTTTGAGTCTAAAGATCTTGGATTCAACACATGGATCAGTTTTGTGCATTCTAGTAATCTACTGACATTCAGATCTGCTCGAGTGTACATGCTTTAGTAACTGTAATTTGTAACTGAATTGAATTACTTGCATACCAGTGTTGTATTTACGTTTGAGTTTGTGCTAGCTAAACTATACCTACATTCTGCTTTCTGATTTGGCTGTGTAGTTTACATTGCTGAATTAATTGTGTTTAGCATTTTCGTTTCTGAAACGTTAATGTTAAATTTTGATGAAACTAACTTGTGCACATGATTTGTAACTGGATTTAGCTTTGTTAGTTCCTTCTAGCTGATAACAGTTCATTATGTTGAAGTTTATTTGCATTGCTGAATTGGTTAAGTTTGATTGTGTTGTTTTAATCTACTGATCAAAAAAGGCTAACAGACACAATTGGTCTGTTAGTGGATTTACTGATTTTATCAGTCCAACTTTATCATAAAGTCACCTCCTGTGACGCTTTACTTTTGCAGTCAAAAATAAATAAATCATCACAAACATATAATCCACTCCTGTGGATTCGAACCCGAGACCTCTCAATTGCACTGCCAGCATGTTAACCAACTGCTCTATCAACTCTTTTTGTTATTGTTATATGTGTCTGGAGTATTAAATGTTAAATTTGAACTGTCTAATTAGAAAACGTTTTACTTTAACATTTTAGTTTAATTGTTTCTATAAAATTTTAAATCGTTTTTTAATAGTAAGTTAATTTAAATATAAGATATAAAAAAAATATAAGTTTTATTAAGTTTAGAAAATTAATTAGTTATAAAAATTAGTTTTAAATAAAATTAGCTTTTAAAATAGAATTTGTTTTATAAAAAGTAAAAGTTAATTTCTCTTAATAGATTTAATTAGTTAATAATTTTTAAATAGGTTTTTAAATTAGTTTAAATTATTTTTTTTTAATATAGAGTAAAAATATTCTAATTAAATAGTTTATTTTAAATAGATTTTTTAAATAGTTTAAATTTTAATTAGCTTTAATTTTGTAGTAATTGTTTTTAGATTAAATTTATTCGGGGTAACGATTCATGCTCTTTAGGATTAAAATAGGTTTAAAATTGGTAGAATTTAATTTTAGTTTAAAAGACCGAAACCAATTCAAATCAATTGTCAAATCAAATCAAAACGTCTCAAATTCATAAGATCTTCGTGTACAACGAACTTGGTTCACCCACGTGTTTAATTGAATCCGTCTTTGGTAATTTTAGACTATTACTTTTTCCTAAAGTTAATTTTCTAATTTACCCTATAACGTATCTAATTATCACATATACTATCACGATCACATCAAAAATTTTGGCGCCGCCACCGGAGATCTTGTGTACGATTCGTCTTTTTGAGATTTGTCGATCGTTGATTTGAAGACCCTTTCCGTCCTCGGAAAGTTTTGTTATTTTTCTATCATTATAGTATGTATCGTTTTTCTCGTTTTTTTGTGATTAATATATTGTATTACGTAGAACAATAAATTTACCTACTTTCCAAATAAGACCTTAGTTAGGATTTCATCACCTAGCTATTGTATTCGAATCCAAAACAAAAATAAAAAGGCAAAATAGATAAATACTAATAAGAAGTTTGAACTCGATTTATACAAACTATAAGGTGGGTATAAGGCGACGAGCTATAAAAGGCCGTCTAAGGAAAAAGGTTTTTAAGTGCTTTGTGCCACCTCGTTTCCCCGCTTGCTTGTGCGTATATTGAGAGGGACGACCGATTATTGGTTTGCCGACTCAAGTAGTATTAGATCTTATTTTTGTAGTTTACTTACTGAACCTCGAGGCGTTTAGGTTTTCACCTATCGTTTCAAAGTCGACCGAGGGTAATTTACTTCCATAGTAGTTATCCTTATTCCTTGTTTTTTATCGATCATTTTTGATTGAGCAATACCAAATAAAAATACCAAAAATAATCTTCTTCTTGTCTAATTTCTTTTCTTCAATCCTCTAAATTCTCGTCTTTGTAGTGTATGCAATTACGTTCTTCTCGACTTGTGATTGATTTTATTAGGCTTGAAAATATTCCTCGTAGAAATAGAAATCTTCAACAACGAATAGTGGAACCCGAGCTTCCACCTATTGTTGTAGAGATGGCCGATAACCGAGCAATAGAGGAATTGCTCCGTGCACCCACTGAAGGGTATGGGGAAGCAATCGTTGTGCCGACTATTTTGGCGGAACATTTTGAGATTAAGTCGGGTCTTTTATCGCTCATTCGTGCCGACCAATTTCATGGGAATGAGACCGATAGCCCGCACTCTCACATTCGGAATTTTCATCGTATTACCTTGACTCTCAAGTTTAGAGATGTGCTGAATGACGCGATTAAGCTCATGCTTTTTCCGTACTCGCTCGAGGGTAATGCTAAGATTTGGTATGAGAAAGAACCACCGGGTTCGATTTTGACATGGGATGATTTAGTATCTAAGTCTATTTCTTTCCACCATCTAAGACAACACACTTTAAGAACGAGATCACTAGATTTGAACAAAAAGTGCATGAATCGTTTGGGGTTGCTTGGGAAAGATTTAAAGATTTGTTAAGACAATGTCCACACCACGGTTTCTCAGAATTGCATCAAATCAATACTTTTTATAATGGGCTTAATATGATTGAACAAGATTCTTTAAATGTCGTCGCGGGTGGTAATCTTTTAAGAAAAACTCCGAGAGACGCGTGGGGTATAATTGAGAATAAATCTAGAGTGCAATATTCACGAAACACACCGGCTGTTTCCAATGTGAATTGATTTAATCCCGAGATTGCTAGATTGGACTCTAAGATTGACACGATTTTGAATGAGCTTAGGAAGAATCCTCATGGATCGATTAATATGGTTGAGAATGTTTGTGTATCATGTGGTGGAGCACATCCTAATTATGCTTGTTCAACCATGGGGTTTGATCAAACTAATGCTTTTGCTGCGACTGGAACTTATGGCTCCAACGGTCAAGTTCCTCGTCAAAATCATGTTGCTCCACCGGGTTTTCCACCGGTTCAAAATAGGTAAAACAATGGGAACAATGGGAATAATTTTAACCGTGGTAACCAAGGGAATTATAATCAAGGAAATGGGTTTAATGCTAATCAAAACAATCAAGGTTTTTACAATAACTAAAATGATTTGTCAAGCTACATTAAAACGAATGAGGCAAATTTGAAGGCTTTTCAAAATAATATGCAAGGACAAATGGCAACTTTGAAAAATGAGTTTCAAAATACGATTAAAGGGCAAAATAATAAGATTGAGCTTAACCAACAAAGAATTGAACAAAGATTTGAGCAAATATTAGGAAAAGTCAAAATCGTAAGCAACAAAGTATGGAACAAGGTCAAAATAAATTGCTTTCGATGTTTGAGTCTTTTATGAGCAAACCCTCCTCCTCTTCGGGTTCCTTACCTAGTAACACCATTATAAATCCGAAGGGTGAGATGAAAGCTATAACCACACGTAGTGGGAAGGCTTTAGACGGACCTTTGCTTCCACATGTGAGTACCTCTTAGGTGAGGGAAGTGGAGCAAGAACCCGAGGTGGTTAAAGAAAAGAAAATTCCTATTCCACCAAAGGTAGACCAATTGCCTATTCCGGAACCCGAGCTTCCGAAGACTAAACCCACACTACCCTACCCTTCGAGACTTAACAAAGAGAAGCTCCCCGAAAAAACCAATGCTCAAGTGTCTACGTTTCTTGACGTGTTTAAGAAAATGTATATTAATCCTAGTTTCGCGGATGCATTGCTTAGCATGCCTAAGTTTCCTTCAACAATCAAAAGGTTGATGAACGATAAGGAGAAATTGGTTGAAGTATCTACATCCTTAAATGAAAGTTGTTCCGCGGTTCTTTCTAAAACGTTTCCCAAAAAGCTTGGAGACCCCGGTCAATTTTTGATACCAAGTGATTTCCCTAATATGAAAAAATGCTTAGTATTAGCCGATCTTGGCGCTAGCTTTAATTTGATGCATCTTTCCGTGTGGAAAAGGTTATCACTTCATGAGCTTACACCTACTAAGATGACTATCGAGCTAGCGGATCGATCGACCGCCTTTCCAAAAGGTATAGCCAAAGACGTGTTAGTCAAAGTAGGAAAACTCATCTTCCCAGCGGATTTCGTAATTTGTGATTATCCGGAAAATTCTCGTGTGCCTCTTATTTTCGGAAGACCGTTTTTAAATACGGCTAGTTCTTTAGTTGACATGAAAGAGGGGAAATTGACTTTACGTTTTGATGATGAAAGTATCACTCTTAATGTTGGTAATATCTCGAAGCCTTCTTCCGAGGACGACGAGGAATCAATCAATCAAATCGATGTGATTGATGTTGCTAGTGAAGAGGTTTCGCAAGATATGCTTGGTTTTTCGGATACTTCCAAAAGTGGCAATCCCACTTCATCAAATCCTATTATCTCTTTGGCTAAACCTCCACTCACTCCATTTGAGGGAGGGGACTTCGTTCTTCAAGAGCTTGAGAATAATGGTCATTCAAAAATCGATAAGGAAATTGATGATTACCTTAGCAAACAATTCGATCCTAGTGAGTTTGATAGTGAGAATTTTGATCCCGAGGGAGATATTGCGTTGATTGAAAAATTGTTGAATATGGATCCTTTTGAATCACCACCTATGGAATTAAAAGTTGTGAGTGCTAATGAAACTAAAGTGAAAACATCTATTGAAGAAGCACCCGACCTAGAACTTAAGGAACTTCCCACTCATTTGGAGTATGCTTTTCTTGAGGGAATGGATAAGTTACCGGTGATAATTGCTAAGGGATTAAAGGAAAATGAAAAGGATGAACTTATTAAAGTACTTAAGAAACATAAACGGGCAATTGCATGGAAAATCTCTGTCATTAAGGGTATAGATCCAAAATTTTGTACTCATAAGATTCTAATGGAGGATGAATATAAACCCGCTATCCAAAATCAAAGAAGGGTCAATCCAAAGATTCATGAGGTGATCAAAAAGGAAGTCACTAAACTTCTAGACGCTGGAATGATCTACCCTATCTCAGATAGTCCATGGGTTAACCCCGTGCATTGTGTTCCAAAGAAAGGAGGAACGACGGTTGTTACTAATGAGGATAATGAATTGATTCCTAGTAGACTTGTGACCGGTTGGCGTGTTTGTATTGACTATAGGAAGCTTAATGATGCCACTAGGAAGGATCATTTTCCATTACCTTTTATGGATCAAATGTTAGAGAGACTAGCGGGAAATGAATTCTATTGATTTTTGGATGGATTTTCCAGCTATATCCAAATCCCCATTAACCCTTGTGATCAAGAAAAGACCATATTCACTTGTCCTTATGGAACATTTGCCTATCGTCGAATGCCTTTTGGATTATGCAATGCTCCGGGGACATTCCAAAGGTGTATGATGGCCATTTTCCATGATATGATCGAGAAAACCATGGAAGTTTTCATGGATGACTTTTCGGTTTTCGGGGATTCTTTCACTGCATGTCTCTCTAACCTTGAAAGAATGTTGCAACGTTGTGAGGAAACGAATCTTGTGCTTAATTATGAAAAATGTCACTTCATGTGCAAAGAGGGAATTGTATTAGGACATAAGATCTCTAAGGCCGGTATTGAGGTTGATAGGGCTAAAATCGACGTGATTGCCAAATTACCTCCACCCACCACCGTTAAGGGAGTTAGGAGTTTTCTCGGCCATGCCGGCTTATATAGACGTTTTATACAAGACTTCTCTTAGATAGCTCGGGCTATGACCCATCTTTTGGAAAAAGAGACTCCTTTCATCTTTTCGGATGAGTGTATTCAAGCCTTTGAGATGCTTAAAAAGAAATTAACCGAATCTCTGATTTTAGTTGCTCCGGATTGGGACCTACCTTTTGAAATTATGTGTGATGCTAGTGATTACGCGGTAGGTGCGGTTTTGGGGCAACGTAAGTCAAAACATTTCTTGCCAATACATTATGCAAGTAAGACTATGACGGATGCTCAAACAAAGTATACTACAACGGAAAAGGAGTTTCTTGCCGTTGTGTATGCTTTTGAAAAGTTTAGACCTGATAGGTGTGTAAACACCCATCTTTTCTACCACTTAATTAAAATAAATACCGAGCCAAAACGTGTATTTTATGTCTTTTATGTCGGAATAATGCGTGGTTTGTGATTTTGTTGTGATTTAGGACGAAAAGGTGGAAAGTGGAGAAAACACGGGCATTTACGGGCTTTTATTGAAGAAAAAGATGAAAGACGAAGTCAAGAAGTCAAGAGTGCATAAAGAACGGAAGTCCAAGACCAATTCTGAAGATTTATCGAAGAAAAAGTCAAAAGACAGAAGTTTACTTAAAGCCGAGAAACTCAAGTCTAATTTATTGAAGAGATTAAAGACGAGTTCAAAGAAATCCCAAGCCAAAAAGTCCTTAAAGTCCAAGTTTAAATAAGATTAGAAGAATAAAGGACTAATGATGCAATTAATGAAGATTAAAAGAAGGAGGGACTTAATCTCGCAATTAAGAAGAAATGAAGGAGGGGAGGAAGCTTCCTAATCCTCCCCTATATATAGTTAGGACTAGTTAATTTTCTTTCTTGTTGGCTAAGTGTGATAATTAGTCTTCCACCATTTACTTATCTTGTCATTTACTTTTCATGTCATTTAAATACATGTTTTGCACCTTAATTATCTTTTAATTCCAAGTAAGTGTCCTTTAATTTTCTTGCTTTAATCTTCATTTATCTTTGATCAAGTTTACTTTTGTCAATCTCATTCTTCTCTTCTCATTCTTGTTTCGGTTTAAATTTCGGATTAAGCAAACTTGTGCTTAATCCATTTGCTTATTTTGATTAAAGTTTCGTCCTTTCTTGTCCTTTAAGTTACATACGGAATAAGCCACGAATTTGACAACCTTGTGTGCTTATTTGGTGTTTAGCTTAATTGATTTTAAAGCTTTCTTAAAAGTTTTACTTTTCAAGTTATTTTCCTTAAGTTTCGTCTTTAAAGTTTTGAAAGATTTTAACTTTTTAGCTTGCTGTCACGTTCTGATTTCATTTCATTAAAGTTTTTGGTTACTGCTTATTAGAATTGCTTATTTAGTTCTTGTGCTTATTACGAATTTGTATCCATCGGAAAGAGAGGGTTCCTACACATTCCGACGGGTGCTTTACCACATTCCGATAGTGACAGTATTGGCCAAAGGGTTTTGCATTCCGATCCGGGATTGCGATAGGTGTATCATTTCCCTCATTCCGATCTGGGGATTGCGATCGCACATTGCGATTGCTCTTTCCGACGGCTCTTGAGGCTTACTTAGACGAAGTGCTGCCCAATTTTCCTTAGCCACATTCCGATAGGTGACATTCCGATAGGACACATTCCGATAGCATCATTGCGATCTGGTGTGTTGTGTGGACATTCCAATCAGGTAGGTGTGTACATTCCGATCTGGGGTTTAAGCTTGGACATTCCGATCAGGTAAAGGTGACATATTCCGATTGGGTTTCCGATCATTATTCCGATCAGGTAGGTTTTGACATTCCAATTGTGGTGATCGGAATATATTCCGACGGTGGGTTATTTTCTATGTTTTGTCTTGTTTAATTTTTAGTTTATGTTTTTTTTAATACTTTGTCATATTTAATTCTCGTCATGCTTTTATTTTTAGTCATTTTAATTAATTTAAATTTCAAAAGTTTTTAAATATTGCACCCTTTATTAGACTTAGATTTACTTTCACGCCACTTTACTTTAATGACACTTTTACTTTAATTGTTTTGCACCTTTATTTAAAAACAACCAAAAATATTTGTTTCACCAAAGAATAATAGAATCACATAGAGAACCTAGATCAATTCGATTAGACATACATCAACGAATCTTTTTAATTAGGCAAAAATCTAGTTATCAAATGGCGCCGCTGCCGGCTCTTTTCGTAAAGATTAACGGTTTTCTTTGAGAGACGCGTTGCTTTTTGGGATCCGTTCACTTGTGAGCGTTATTTTTCTTGCATAAAAAATTCAAAAAAATCATAAAAATTAAAAATTGATAAAAAAATACATAAAAATTAAAAATTTCAAAAATCCAAAAAGATTTTATCTTTATTGTGTATATATATTGTCTTTGTGTTTGGTTTCGTTTTCTTTTGCATTTTCAGGTGTATGCGTACTAGATCTTCTAATTATTAAGAGCCCGAAACTCAAGAAGATTTAAGTATGTCAGGTGTTAACAACAATAATCCACCGCACCCAAATAATAACAACAATGTTCTTCCACAGCCCGATCTTCGGACCATGGAGGAGCTTTGTCAACCTACAATGTTTGGACGAGGAGGACCGATTGCGCCGATGCAAATCAACGCTCCTGAGTTTTCGTTGAAGCACCACATGATTCAGCAAGTACAAACAAACCCATTCCGTGGATTTCCTGATGATGATGCCAACAAACACCTCGACAAGTTCATTACAATCACCCAAAGCATGAAATTGGCTGGTGCCACAATGGATGAACTTCGCCTACAACTCTTTCCACATACCTTATTACATCATGCCGAGAAATGGTTTGATCGTCTCCCGAAGAATTCTATTCACACTTGGGATGACATGACTCAACGCTTTTTGTCGCGCTACTTTCCACCATCCATGGTCACGAGCCTTCGCAATCAAATCAGCGGGTTCATGCAAGATCCCGATGAATCTCTTTTTGATGCCTGGGAGCGATATAATGTCTTGATCGATAGATGTCCAAACCACAACATGCTTCCCCTCACTTTGATTGATACTTTCTACAACGGTTTGACTTTTCGAGATCGTGATACGATTAATGCAGCCGCTAGTGGCACATTCATGAAAAGGAAACCCGAGGAGTGTAGAGAGCTAATTGAGAACATGACTACTCATCATAAAAACTGGGATTCCTCTGCTTCTTCAAGGAACAATCCGAGAGTCAATGTTTCCTCAACCTCAGCAAACCCTCATATGACCGAACTCACCCGTGTGCTGACTGAAATGAGCAGAAGTATGCAACTCTTGGCTTCAAACCAACAACAACAACAAGTTAAAGCTGTTGCTACTTCTTGTGAAACATGCGGCGGTCCTCACTCATACACCGATTGTCCTTCGACTCAAGGAAATCCGGAAAATGTGTATGCAGCTTATGGTAATTATTCACCGCAAAATTACCAAGCTCGACCTCAAGGGGATAGAAATTTGTTGAGTTACCGATCCAACAATTACCTTTCACCCGGTTTTTCTCCTCAAAACCAAAACCCCGCCAACAACTACAATAGAAGCAACCAAATCCCACCAAGAGCTTCTAATCCTTATCTCCCACCCACCCAACAAACCCCACCCATGAACCCCGATGTTGAAGCCATCATGAGAACCCAAGGTGAGAAAATCAAGAATCTGCAGAGCCAAATTATCAATCTTAAAGGAGATATCACAAAGCAAGGAAATGAGATAAGATCCGAGCTTCGAAATGATATTCAATCCTCCTTCAGTAATCAAACCAATGATTTAAAGAATATGCTTGCTAGTTTCTTGCCTCCTGCTCAACCTTCTTCTTCGAGTTCTCTACCTTCAAACACCGTCACCAATCCGCGAGCCAATGTGAGTGCTATTACTACCCGTAGTGGAGTCACCATCATAGGACCACCAATCCCACCACCACCATCATCTACACCTCCTCCACCACCATGTGTCCCTACTCCTCCTACACCTAGTTTTAGTGCACCATTACCGTCTCCGCCTCGACGTGATGAAGTTCCCACGAATGACCCTTCAACATCTCAACCTTTACCTACACCTGCACCTGCACCACCCAAACCTAATATCCCTTATCCCTCTCATATAGGCAAGACCAAAATGCTAACCAAAGAGGACTCCGAAGTGGCACGCTATGTGAAGATGATTTCTCAAATGAACTTCAACATTAGCTTTCTTGAAGCACATGTCCACATGCCCAAATTTGTTAAAGCATTTAGGGAATTTCTTAACAAGAAGGAAAAGCTGATTGAACTCGCCAACACTCGATTAAATGAAAACTGCTCTGCAGTTATTCTTAAAGAACTTCCGGAAAAGCTTGGAGATCTCGGTCGTTTTGTGTTGCCTTGCGTGTTCAACAAAACTGAAGAATTTACTGCCCTTGCTGATCTCGGGGCTAGTTTTAATCTGATGCCTTTGAGTGTTTGGAAAACACTATCATTGCCCGACCTCACTCCAACAAATATGACTCTTGAACTTGCAAATCGCACTCTCTCTTACCCCGTTGGTATATCCGAAGACGTGTTTATTAAAGTTGGCACATTTACTTTCCCGGTCGATTTTGTCGTAGTCGATTATGAAATGGACCCTCGTATTCCTTTAATACTTGGTCGCCCATTCTTGAGAACCGGACGAGCTTTAGTGGATGTTGCCGAAGGTGAGTTAATCTTAAGAGTCAGGGATGATGCACAAGTTTTTAAAATGGGGAAGCTTACCAGTACAACCTTTGGAGGCCGAGAATCAGTGAATATGATTAATGTGCTCGATGAATTTACCGTCTACGACAATCCTCTATTCGACTCTTGCATCGATAATCCACTTTTTCAATATGATGTGGATGATTCTCTCCCTACTTTGGACGCTTCTCCCATTTATGATTCTCCACCGGTCTTTGATGCTTATGATGATGATTCTAGCTCAGATTCGGATGATTTTGATTGTACTTCTGAGTATCCCGAGCTGCCCACTTTCGATGATTTTGATGAGGCTGATACTCTCTCGAGCGATTCTTCACATGATGAAGATCCTCCGCCATCACTCGATCCTTCTTTGGACGATTACTCATTTGAGGAAGACTTCTCTGAATTTCTCAACACTTACTTCCCTCATGAGAGTGATGCACCTCCTTTGGACTTTGAAGATTATCGTCTTGATCCTACTTTGGATTTGAAGCACATTCTTTCTAAGGAGAAGAAACCGGTCGACACCAATATCCATTGCACATATGATTTGACACCTCTTTGTCCCCTTTCTGAGGAAGAGGTTGTGCTTCTTTGCGGATCTTCTTCACACTCTGCTGAGCCTGAGTGCTATTTTCCCTTAAAGGAAAAGGTGTTCGACCCCGGTATTGCAATCCTTAAGCCATCTCAGTATCCACCTGATGAAATAAAAGGAAAAATCTTTGGAACTTATGGAAATCTGCTTGCACCACTTCAACCTTGCTTCCACCGTGCTCCATCACTGCTTAAGGGAACCTCGCCTACTCTTATTTGGCTTGCCTTGTTCGCCTTAAGCTCGTGTTTATTGATGGACAAAAACTATGTCTTTGATCCTGGTGGATATGTTTCACGCTTCTTCCGTTGATGATCAAGGTCGAGTCAGGCTCACGACTCGGTTAACAAAAACCAAGCGCTTCTTGGGAGGCAACCCATGCATCTATCTTTTCGCTTTCTTTATCATAAGTGTAGGGGAGACCCGTTGGTTTGCTATTTCCTCTCCTCACTTCTTAATCAGGGATTAGAGCTTCAATGATCCACTCTTGATGATTCTTGACGACCCGTGATTCCGTGTTCCACTTCTTCCCGGTTCTATCCTAAACTCTTTTCGATTCACTATTTTATATTTTCTCAATATTAAAATAGGAATCTATTTAGTTGTCTTTTCCTTAGCGAGATTTAAACAAAGTACACAATGTCCTAAGTGTAGGGGAGTTTACTCCCACATGCTTAAACATTGAGGACAATGTTTATCTTAAGTGTAGGGGGGACTTCTATCGAAGTTAAGTGGTCTTTTCCTTGTATTTGTCCTCATTTTAACCAGAAAATCAATTTTTCGACATTTTTCAAAATTTTTGATCTATTTTGGCCTATTAGTTTTTCCCTTTGTATAGTTATTTTCTTTCTTTGCTAGAATAAATGTTTAATAAGTGGTTTTAATTTTCAAACGTTGTGAATCTTTTGACTCAATCCGAGTTTACTTATCTAAGTTTGCTCTAGCTAGTACCCTTAACGTATTTAAGTCGAGTTTTGCTAGGCTTTTATATAGGGAGCTATAAAACGCGAAAGTCTTAACTCTCACGGGTTAAGAACAAGAACTTTTCACAAGCTCCTATAATTGATCCTAGAGAGTCGTTTATCAAGGGAACTTTAAAATGCGATTTCTGAAACTTGAAAAAGTCTAAGAATTTGCAAGATCCTATAGGCGACTCGAAAACCCAAAACTTTGATTTAATAGGCTAAGCATCCACAAGTCTCATTCCTTGGGATTTTAAACTGTGGAGAACGAGAGATGATAGAGCCAATTATAAGTCCGGTATTCTTTCGTGAATTTATGTGAGTTAATTATAAGCCTATTCTCCCATCGCTTGCTAATAATTTATCTGCTAATAAATAAGGTTGTACGATTTGAAAAGTTACTTAGCTTCTAGCCCAAGATCGTTTAAAAGTTGCTCGGTATGGATTAGAGTTCATAGCCAAGGCATAACTTATTGAAGCGGGATGCGAAGATTGGCGAGTCCGAAAAGGCCCTAACAAGGCATGAGGGCTATATTTTGTTGCTAAAGATCCAAAGTGATGTGAAGAATCATTTGTCGAAAATTAATATGAAGGACCGAGACACACGACGAAAAGCAAATACTCCCCAAAAGTCATGGAGAAGTGTATCCGAAAAGACCCTAACAAGGTATGAGGATAAATAGATCCAAGTCATAAAAGGAGGCGGATCGTTGTATATCAAAGTCCAAAATAAAGATTGGAGAAAAATGAAGAAGTCGTGGTCCAAGTATGAATCTCTCAAAACTTCAAGTGAAGAAATTCCTATATGAAGAGAAGACCATAATTTCATGAACGTCTCTCAAGGTTTGAAGTATGAAGTCGCTGCCAAATATCGGTCCGAGAAAGGTCTCAAATCGCGAAACGAGTTATGCCAAGATATGAACTTTATGAGGTCCCGAGAAGCAGTTTTAAAAGATTTTGTCCTTTAGCTAACTATTGATTAAATCGTTCACTTTATTTTCAGACTTAATAACTATCGAAATAAGTCAAAAATGCATCCTCGTGATCATTCAAGACAATAATAAAATATAAGAGATACACCTAGGAATAAGGGAGTCTAAGTGAGTAATTGGCCCACATGAGTTCGTGATAGTTTACTAACTTATAATAACAATGATCTCGTTTTTAAGCTTGGTTTGGAGAAAGTGAAAACTTGAGGATGATGATTATTCATAACATTTCCAAAACCCAAGGTATGCTTTTGATTTCTTTATTCTGAATGTTTTTAATGTTCTATCTCTTTAATAAAGGCCACTATGGATTGATTATGATGAAAAGTGTAAACGTGCTTTGTAACTAATGCATTGCATGAGGACATTGCAATTGTCAAGTGTAGGGGATTTGATAGGTGTGTAAACACCCATCTTTTCTACCACTTAATTACAATAAATACTGAGCCAAAACGTATATTTTATGTCTTTTATGTCAGAATTATGTGTGGTTTGTGTTTTTGTTGTGATTTAGGACGAAAAGGTGGAAAGTGGAGAAAACACGGGCATTCACGGGCATTTATGGGCTTTTATTGAAGAAAAAGATGAAAGACGAAGTCAAGAAGTCAAGAGTGCATAAAGAACGGAAGTCCAAGACCAATTCTGAAGATTTATTGAAGAAAAAGTCAAAAGACGGAAGTTTACTTAAAGCCGAGAAACTCAAGTCTAATTTATTGAAGAGATTAAAGACGAGTTCAAAGAAATCCCAAGCCAAAAAGTCCTTAAAGTCCAAGTTTAAAGAAGATTAGAAGAATAAAGGACTAATGATGCAATTAATGAAGATTAAAAGAAGGAGGGACTTAATCTCGCAATTAAGAAGAAATGAAGGAGGGAAGGAAGCTTCCTAATCCTCCCCTATATATAGTTAGGACTAGTTAATTTTCTTTCTTGTTGGCTAAGTGTGACAATTAGTCTTCCACCATTTACTTATCTTGTCATTTACTTTTCATGTCATTTAAATACATGTTTTGCACCTTAATTATCTTTTAATTCCAAGTAAGTGTCCTTTAATTTTCTTGCTTTAATCTTCATTTATCTTTGATCAAGTTTACTTTTGTCAATCTCATTCTTCTCTTCTCATTCTTGTTTCGGTTTAAATTTCGGATTAAGCAAACTTGTGCTTAATCCATTTGCTTATTTTGATTAAAGTTTCGTCCTTTCTTGTCCTTTAAGTTACATACGGAATAAGCCACGAATTTGACAACCTTGTGTGTTTATTTGGTGTTTAGCTTAATTGATTTTAAAGCTTTCTTAAAAGTTTTACTTTTCAAGTTATTTTCCTTAAGTTTCGTCTTTAAAGTTTTGAAAGATTTTGACTTTTTAGCTTGCTGTCACGTTCTGATTTCATTTCATTAAAGTTTTTGGTTACTGCTTATTAGAATAGCTTATTTAGTTCTTGTGCTTATTACGAATTTTTATCCATCGGAAAGAGAGGGTTCCTACACATTCCGACGGGTGCTTTACCACATTCCGATAGTGACAGTATTGGCCAAAGGGTTTTGCATTTCGATCCGGGATTGCGATAGGTGTATCATTTCCCTCATTCCGATCTGGGGATTGAGATCGCACATTGCGATCGCTCTTTCCGACGACTCTTGAGGCTTACTTAGACGAAGTGCTGCCCAATTTTCCTTAGCCACATTCCGATAGGTGACATTCCGATAGGACACATTCCGATAGCATCATTGCGATCTGGTGTGTTGTGTGGACATTCCGATCAGGTAGGTGTGTACATTCCGATCTGGGGATTAAGCTTGGACATTCCGATCAGGTAAAGGTGACATATTCCGATTGGGTTTCCGATCATTATTCCGATCAGGTAGGTTTTGACATTCCAATTGTGGTGATCAGAATATATTCCGACGGTGGGTTATTTTCTATGTTTTGTCTTGTTTAATTTTTAGTTTATGTTTTTTATACTTTGTCATTTTTAATTCTCGTCACGCTTTTATTTTTAGTCATTTTAATTAATTTAAATTTCAAAAGTTTTTAAATATTGCACCCTTTATTAGACTTAGATTTACTTTCACGCCACTTTACTTTAACGACACTTTTACTTTAATTGTTTTGCACCTTTATTTAAAAACAACCAAAAATATTTGTTTCACCAAAGAACAATAGAGTCACATAGAGAACCTAGATCAATTCGATTAGACATACATCAACGAATCTTTTTAATTAGGCAAAAATCTAGTTATCAAGACCATATCTCGTCTTGTCTCAAACCATATTGTGTACGGACCACTCGTTATCAAATATCTTCTTAATAAACAAGATGCTAATCCGAGGTTGCTCCGGTGTATTCTCCTCCTTCAAGAATTTAATGTCAAAATTCTAGACAAAAAAGGAGCCGAGAATCTCGCGGCCGATCATTTATCTTGACTTGAGAATCCTCACCAAAGAGATCGAGAGAACAAGGAAATCAATGAAACATTTCCTATCGAGACGCTTGGTATGATTGCTTTTCGTGGTGATGATAGTACCCCATGGTTTGCGGATATCGTAAATTACCATGTGGGGAAGTTTGTGATCAAGGGTATGTCGTCCCAACAAAAACGAAAGTTTTTCAAGGATATATCCTATTACTTTTGGGACGAACCCTATTTGTTTCGTGTGTGCGCGGATCAAGTGATTCGTAGGTGCGTTTTTGGCAAAGAAGCTCAAGATTTCCTTAAATCTTGTCATGAAGGACCCACCGGGGGACATCATGGTGCCAACGCCACCGCGAAGAAAGTCTTTGATGCCGGCTTCTTTTGGCCTTCCATATATCGTGATGCCCAAGTCTTGATCAAGACTTGTGATGCTTGTCAACGTCAAGGAAAGAACTCACAAAGGGATGAAATGCCTCAAAACATTATCCAAGTTTGTGAAATCTTTGACATGTGGGGGATCGATTTTATGGGGCCATTTCCATCTTCGAAAGAAATAAGTACATTCTCGTAGCCGTGGACTATTTGTCTAAATGGGTCGAAGCTAAGGCTTTGCCCACGAATGATGCTCGAGTTGTGGTGAAATTTTTGAAACAACTCTTCGCTAGGTTTGGAACTCCGCAGGCCATTATAAGTGATCGTGGGACCCATTTTTGTAATGAACAATTTGAAAAAGTTCTAAAGAAATATGGTGTCACTCATCGACTTTCGACGACTTATCACCCTCAAACGAGTGGTCAAGTGGAGGTTTCAAACCGAGCTCTTAAAAGGATTTTAAAGCGTTCTATAGGAGAAAATCACACTTCATGGTCGGATAAATTAGATGATGCATTGTGGGCTTTCCGTACGGCTCACAAGACGCCAATTGGTTGCACACCATTTAGGTTGGTCTACGGAAAAGCATGCCACTTACCAATTGAAATCGAACATAAGGCGTATTGGGCTCTTAAGCATTGTAACTTTGATTTGAGGACCGCGGGTGATCATCGCAAGGTTTAATTGAATGAACTAAGTGAATTAAGGGATCAAGCTTATGAAAATTCTTTGATCTATAAAGGGAAGACTAAGAGGATTCATGACTCTAAGATCAATAACCGCATTTTCAATGTTGGTGATCAAGTCCTCTTATTCAACTCTAGACTTAATATTTTCTCGGGCAAGCTTAAATCCCGTTGGTCCGGACCATTCACCATTGCACAAGTTTTCCCTTATGGCACCGTTGAGCTAGCTCAAAAAGACGGGCCTAACTTTAAGGTGAATGGTCATCGTGTGAAACACTACTTTGGAGGGGACATACCTACGGAGGTTGTCCCAGATCTTCAAACTTTCCCTAAGGACCAATGAATTCGGGGATCGAGTCGAGCTCATGACTCGGTGAACAAAAACGAGGTGCCTTGTGGGGGAGTCCCATACATTCTATATTCTTTCTATTTTCTTACACTAATAAGGCTTGATCTTTCAAGCTCGTGCTCGTGTTTTGTTGCGTTGTGAATCTTAGGTATGACCCTAATATTTGAAGACTCTCGTGTTCGGTTTTTGCCGGTCCACTTGATCTTTCATTCGTTGATTGCCAAAAAGGGGCACACTCTCTATCCTTTGATTTTTATCGACTAACGTTTTATCTTGAGGCATAATTAATAAACGGCTTATAGATTTGCGTGCTCTTTTCATGTTAGGATTTTGCATTAGAATCTTCGTATTTTTGCAAGGGGGTGTTACTCTTGAGCTAAGAAACATTTAGGACAATGTTTGGTTTTGAATGGGGGAGTCAATCGATATAGTCGCTTGTAATTGCTTTTATCGTGTCTAAACGTAATCGTTTTTCTTATTTTTTTCAAAATTTTTAAATTTTTAGTGTTGTTTTTAAGTTTTAATAAAGAAAATAAGTGCTTTTGACACAAATGTAGGCTTTCCGTTGGTGAAAATAAAAATAGTTTTTGACTCGACTCGGTTTTTACCTTAGCTTTTCCTTAACGTATTTGAATGAAGTTTTGCTAGGCTTTTATATAGGGAGCTTTAAAACGCGGAAGTCTTAATTCATACGGGTTAAGAACAAGAACTTTTCGCAAGTTCCTATAATTGATCCTAGGAAGTCGTTTATCAAGGGAACTTTAAAACACAAATTCTAAAACTTGAAAGAGTATAAGAAGATGCAAGATCCTATAGATGACTTAAAAACCCAAAACTTTGATTTAATAGGCTAAGTATCCACTGATTTCACATTTTTGAAATTTTACAATATGGAGAACAAGAGATGATAGAGTTTAATCATAAGTTTCTAAAACTAACTCTTCTTTGTGCAAGTATTTTTGTGTTTGATTTAATCTCCTCGTATTTACTTTCCACACTTGAATAATAATTGCTTAATAAATGAAGTTTTTAGCTGTTTAGGCTTGATATCTTAACTCGCAACTCCTTATTTTTCATCCCTTGTTATTAAAGTGAGAACACATTAAGGGTGTCAGCGTCATGGACTTTTGATCATGGGATTGCGAAAATTTGGCTTACTATACATATCATATTAATAAAGAAGAATAAATAAAAACATGTTCTCTAGGAGCCTTCGGGTGGGAGTCATGTAGCACCAACCTTGTCATTAGAGCCTTAGGATGTATAGCAAGGGGATGTATTGAATAAAAATTGCTTCATCATCATGAGCCATAAGGTGGGATGGTGATGTCAATTCCCTTATTTTTGTCCAAGGAGCCTTCGGGTGTGTATTTTAAATAAGGAGCACAATTGCATCTTAAAGAGCCACAAGGTGATATGATGTGATTGTTGCTAACTCCATTAATAAAGTCCTAATTGACTTTGGAGGTTTTATTGTTGCTTTTAAGTAGTCCCATTAGCCAAATTTCAGGTCCGGGAATTTATCCCTCAAATCGTGTTATGTTATCCTTGATGTGGGCTTTCTTTAGTGACAACGGTTTTTGAAGTCGAGGTTAGGTTTTGAGTGTTGAGTTTACACCGTTCTCGCCTTCATTTTGGACTAATAAATATCAAAAATAAGTCAAATGAGCCTTTGGGTGAATGACAAATAAAATCTAGAGATACAATTAGGAATAATAGGAGATTGAGTTTAACACAAATTACTTGTATGAGTTGTTTTAATTTTGGGGCTTATGATTGACAATGATCTTGTTTTTACACTTGGCATGGAGAAGTGAAAAGTCGGGGACGATGAATCTATTTGAGTTTTATGATCCTAAAAGTTATTTTTCAAATAATGAAAGCAATACATTATGTCTTTGCAAAATAAAGGTTTCAAAAGTCAAATAAAAGTGCAGTTAGTGTTTTAGTTTATCATTGCGTGAGGACACGGGAATTGCTTAGCAAGGGGGAGTTTGATATGAGTAATTTTACTCATATCAATTATATCTTAAAACAATGAATAAATGCATAAATATCATGAAAATTGCATTGTTTATGCTTGTTAGTTGTTTCATGTGTGTAGGTACCAAAGATCGCAATAACCGGCAAAACCGACACAAGTTTGAATAAAAGATCGACAAAGCCAATAACAAGTCGTATTATTCGCGGATCTATCAAGTTTGAAGACAAGTGGCTCCCACATTTGGGAAAATGGGCTCAAAAGCCCATTTGAAGTTCATAAAGGTTTACTATTTGGATTCAAAAGCCCATCAAAAGTATTAAGGAATGAATTGGGGTGTTTATTGGGCCAATCCCAATTGCATAAACAATCTTTTGGGACGTTTTAAGTTACTGGGTCCAAATTAGTCAAAAGCCCATTAGGGTTTGTTACAAAAATAAAACGAGTGAAAAGTTTTATTTAAACACTCACACTCAATCAATTCGTTTATCCATTGACTTTCACACCTCATAACTCACACGTTTATTCACCACATCTCACTTTTCCACCACAAAACATTTCGATATTCCCTATGTTCTTTCTTCCCCAAAACCTAAAGAAGCCAGTCACTATTTCTTCCAAACCCTAATCAATAACTCACAAATAAATAATTGGGGCTTTTTGGTTTATCTCACTCGTGTGATTCACATGAGTTGTTAATCAAATCCCCAAATTTTTTCTGGTGATAAAAGATGGAGAATAAAGCAACGTAGAACCATATGAGTGGCCTTAATAGCACATCATTCCTGATCCACCAATAAAGAGTCTACACATCAGCAATCTATTAGCACAAGAAGCACAACGGATTGCCACGTTGGCAATCCGTGTGACTATGGATTCATTTCAGCCTTCAGATCAAAACCAACAAGAAAGAGAAAGAAAAGATGTCGATCCAAGGGCTCAAGTTGATTCTTCCTCAACAAACACCTCAACCCATACCCTCTCGGTTTACCTATAAAAACCCCCCTCAAATCATGTATTTGGTATCCCATTTTTACTTTTACTATTATGTTGTTAAAATAGATTAGGAGATAATTTTATTTTCTTTTTTCTAAAAAAAGTATTGTATTACTTGTTCTGATATTAATAAAAGTTTTATGTTGATGATAATCTGTCTCAATCTTATTTCTGTTTAATAATATTGCAATCGTTCTCTTTCATTTAATCTATGTCAGTATAATTTGGAAAGTATTTGATCTAAGCTGAAATAATAGTTTGGATTGAATATTAAAAGTGAAATTTTGGAGAAATCTATCCCCACTGGATAGGTTATAATTAATTGTGAACAAGTATTGGTAATCTGTTTGTGGTTTGAATGGTGGGTATTTTTCGAAGTTATGGTGTTTGCGAAGGATGTGATTGGTTAGGATGGTGATTATTCGATTTACTAGGTCAGCTCAGCGCTGAACCTCTTCCCAAAGGATTTCTTCAAAAAGGTTCAACTCTATTTTATTTATATGTTTTTTAGTTTAATCTGTTTAGATATTTTAACTCGTGAATTTGTATCTTATTATACCACATTTTGATATCTGCTAAGTGTTTTCTTATTACTACTTTGATATAAAATTGAATCTGTTTACCGCTTAGCTTGATTATTCATGTTACTAGTTAAAGCTGTTTGAGATTAGATTGCTGATATGAGAGATTTTTGGGTTGAGCCTATTTGCTTGGATTTGGTATTGAGTATTGATTTAATGATTCTGCTTGAATGGTTGTGATAATATTCTGAATTGATGTTGCTGCGTTTTATGGTTACATGGATCAGTTTTGTGCATTCTAGTAATCTGTTGACATTCAGATCTGCGCGATTGTACATGCTTTAATAACTGTAATTTGTAACTGAATTGAATTACTTGCATACCAGTGTTGTCTTTACGTTTGATTTTTTGCTAGCTAAACTATACCTACATTCTGCTTTCTAATTTGGCTGTGTAGTTTACATTGCTGAATTAATTGTGTTTAGCATTTTCGTTTCTGAAACGTTAGTGTTAAATTTTGATGAAACTGACTTGTGCACATGATTTGTAACTGGATTTAGCTTTGTTAGTTCCTTCTAGCGGATAACAGTTCATTATGTTGAAGTTTATTTGCATTGCTGAATTGGTTAAGTTTGATTGTGTTGTTTTAATCTGCTGATAAAAAAAGGCTAACAGACACAATTGGTCTGTTAGTGGATTTAATGATTTTATCAGTCCAACTTTATCATAAAGTCACCTCCTGTGACGCTTTACTTTTGCTCTCAATTGCACTGCCAGCATGTTAACCAACTGCTCTATCAACTCTTTTTGTTATTGTTATATGTGTCTGGAGTATTAAATGTTAAATTTGAACTGTCTAAATAGAAAACGTTTTACTTTAACATTTTAGTTTAATTGTTTCTATAAAATTTTAAATCCTTTTTTTAATAGTAAGTTAATTTAAATATAAGATATAAAAAAATAAAAAAAAATAAAAAAATATAAGTTTTATTAAGTTTAGAAAATTAATTAGTTATAAAAATTAGTTTTAAATAAAATTAGCTTTTAAAATAGAATTTGTTTTATAAAAAGTAAAAGTTAATTTCTCTTAATAGATTTAATTAGTTAATAATTTTTAAATAGGTTTTTAAATTAGTTTAAATATTTTTTTTTTAAAAATAGAGTAAAAGTATTCTAATTAAATAGTTTATTTTAAATAGATTTTTAAATAGTTTAAATTTTAATTAGCTTTAATTTTGTAGTAATTGTTTTTAGATTAAATTTATTCGGGGTAACGAATCATGCACTTTTGGATTAAAATAGGTTTAAAATTGGTAAAATTTAATTTTAGTTAAAAAAACCGAAACCAATTCAAATCAATTGTCCAAATCAAATAAAAACGTCTCAAATTCATAAGATCTTCGTGTATAATGAACTTGGTTCACCCACGTGTTTAATTGAATCCGTCTTTGGTAATTTTAGACTATTACTTTTTCCTAAAGGTAATTTTCTAAGTTACCCTATAACGTATCTAATTATCACATATACTATCACGATCACATCAGGTACCAATTTGGACATAAGGACTGCTTATCATCTACAGACTCACGGTTAAAGTGAACGAACCATCCAGACTTTAGAAGACATGCTACGGGCATGTGTGATTGATTCTGGAAATGGATGGATTGACCACATTCCTTTAGTGGAATTCTCCTACAACAACAGTTATCACGCCAGTATTAAGGCTGCCCCTTTTGAAGCACTGTACGGTCGCAAATGCCGTTCACCTGTGTGCTAGGCAGAAGTAGGTGAATTTCATCTCACTAGACCAGAACTAATCCAGGAGACTACAGACAAGATCGTCCTCATTAAGCAAAGAATTCAAGCTGCTCGCGACCGATAAAAGAGCTACACGGATCTGAAACGCAAACCTATGCAATATGAAGTAGGTGACCGTGTTATGCTCAAGGTATCACCTTGGAAGGGTGTTGTACGCTTTGGAAAACGTGGAAAACTGAATCCACGTTATGTTGTCCCTTTCAAAGTAATAGCCAGGATCGGGGAAGTAGCTTATCGTTTAGAGTTGCCCCAACAACTGAGTCGGGTACACTCTACCTTTCATGTGTCTAACCTGAAGAGGTGTTATGCTGAAGAACCATTGGCTATGCCATTGGAGGGAGTTCAGTTTGACGACAAACTCCTGTCCATAGAAGAACCAGTAGAGATCATGGAGAGGACAGTTAAGAAATTGAAACACAGTCGCATCCCGTTGGTCGAAGTACGTTGGAACTCTAGGAGAGGCCCTGAGTTCACTTGGGAACGAGAAGACTCGTTCAAAACCAAGTACCCACACTTGTTCACCCGACCAATGACTTCATCCTAAGCTTTGAGGACAAAGCTAAAATAACGGGATGGTGTTGTAGAACCTCTGATTTTACCTTATTGACTTTGTCAACTATTTTACTCTTTATTTTTGAAATCTATATAATTCCACCTTTATATGACTTATTATTAATCATATACCTTTTTTCATACTACTCTGGCAACTGACTGGCCACTTGAATGAACAAGGACTCATCACCTCAGTACATATTTTGAGATAAACTGTAACCTTACTTAATTTAATTATTAAGTACTTGGACTCATTTTATATGTATATATTTACATATATTACATAATAGGAATAAATACCTAACACTTCAAAACAATGTACATTATTTTACATTGACATTTATTTACTTTATTTAAGTAAAATAATTATAATGATGCATTCATTATATACTTTCACTAAATTACCTAAAGGTTTAACTAAAATACCTACAACTTAACAAATTCATACAATATCATACAAGGACTATTATTATCACCCAATACTTGATACAAGTTAACACATTTACCCTAAAAAGCATATATATGTCGTGTACATAAATGTATACACTACCCTAATCATGAGAACTTTTGTCAACCCCATCATACAAGCCTTACACAATCCATACACAAGTCACTATTTGGGACATACCTTGTCTCCCCTTGCTTACTTACACACGTCTAAACCACCAAATGGGAAGGAAGTTGAATTTTACTAATTTTGGCATGTGCTCATACAAATCCTACAACAAATCTACCAAATATCTTGTATATCTTTCCTAGATACATAGGACATAGTACCAAGATACACTTGGATCCCATCTTTCCTTAATTGATCCGAAATCTACATGCATACATACACACACAACACAAAACACTTGGAAAACCCTCTCATTTCTCTCTAAAGAACATACGGCTACAACTCTTTCCACCATAACCAAGAACTTGAAGCTCATTAACTATGTCTCTCCTACAGGAATGATAATCATTGGCAACTGATGAGACTGCTTTTATACATGGTCTCATCGTCCAAATCGGGCTTTAATTGCATAAAATATCATCAAATATGCCAAATATATGCTCGTGTTTGTTACTTGTGTATTTTTAGGTACGGATATTGAGGAATTGGCAGAAGATCACAAGAATCAATCAAAAACGAACACGGGAAACGAAGTCGCACAATGAACCGGGCCCAAGTTTGGATTTTGCAAAAATACCCTTGAAGTTTGAAGAATTGGCAAGTATGGCCCCTCATCTTTGAAGAACTTGTCACATTTGACCCTCAAAATGTCAATTGTACAAGTATAATCCTTTATATTTGAAGATATTACAATTCCAGTCCTTGAAGAATCAAGAATATACAAAAGAAACCCTTGGATAAAAGTTTAGAAGTTTTTGTGCCACTTTTGACAACTTATCCAAAGTTGTTATGCACAAAATGGGCGCTGATGGACTTTGTTTACAAGATGGAAAGAAGTAAAAAGATTGGGGACTCAACCTGCCAAACCACCAAAATCACCCACCCAACCAGTTCATGACACGTCAACAAACCCACCCACTAAACCCTTTTGCCCGACCCTACCCAATACCCTATACCCGGTTTAGTTTTTAAACTCGGTCAAAGGGTCAACTAATCCCACTAATCCCCCACCTTCCCTCCTAAACACTAAATTTGAAAACAAATTACACCCAAACCAGATTAAACGCCCCCTAATCTCACTTGAACCCTAATAACACCCCAGATTCAATTAGCTCAAGACCAAAGGGGTTTAAGCCCAAAATGTCCAGATCTCTAATTAACCAAACCCTCACCTAAACCCCACCTTTGTTTTGGTCCCCCCATCACCTCACAGCCTCCACGTGTCCTCCCCTGCCCCCATCACTTTCCCCCAAACCCTATGTCCCAACAAATTGAACGGTTTGATGCTACTTCTTGGCCTCCAAGGCATTATAGACGTCCAAGATTGCTTTCTACAAGCTGGCATATCACATGGGGAAGATTTGACCCAAAAATTAGTCAAACCTTCAAGGGCTTTTCTGGCAATTCCATAGATTAGGGTTTGCACTTGTATTATTTTATTCCTAGTCTAGATAGTTCCATGTAGTTGTATAAATAGGAGTCGTGTGTGACCCTATTCCTCTTGTTCCAGATTTTTCTCCAAAAAGTTGTAATTCCTTTTTAAAGAAAGTAAAGTTGGTGTTTTGTTCAAATATAATTCCTTTTAATGTTTTTTAAAAGTTTGGTATATTTTTGTTGAGAAGGTCTGAGTTCCATTTTGAAAGATTTGTTTGAGGTTTCAAAATTCAAAAGGTTTTGAAAAGTGTTTTAATTTCAGAAAGTTTAAAAAGATTTGGGAAGTGAAAGTGGACCAATCCTTTTGATTTTCTAAGATTGAGAGTAGTTTTAAAACGTGTGTTTAAGGTTTCAAGATTTTTAGAAAAGTTTTTAAGAAAAAAGAAGGAAAACAGGATATACATATTGTGCTTGTCATTGTTTTCTTTTGATTTTTCTTTGGCAGGTTTGAAGGATTGTTGCTGTTAAAGGTTCAGCACCAACCCCAGTTGGTAGGAGGTGGATTTACATCCACAAAGAACCCTGGATGTAGGGTTCTTGGGTAAGAAAGCTTTTTCCTTTTTCAAATTTTCATAAAAAAAAAGTGAAGTGGTGATTTGTGTGAATTTGCATGTTAAGTGAGTTTATATGGTTTGAGCTGTGTTTAACTAGTATGTTATGCATGTTAAAAGCCTTGTGAATCAGTTTGATTGTATTTTAAAAGGTTTTTGTTTGAAAAAATTGAAAAAAGAGATTTAAAGGAGTGTTTGGATATAGGTTTAATAGGATTTATTTGAAAGATTGGTGAAATTAAAACGTGTTAGAAAGAGTAAAAAGGGTAGTATTAGGTTTGTGATAGTTTTGTTATCAGTTTGGTGTAGATTTGTAACCAATTGCATGCTCAAAAGTGAAACAAGCTTAGCCAAAATTTGCCTTATCACTTTTATGAATATTGCTTTGAAATTTGAAGCATAAGATTTTGGAATCTGTTAAGTGCTAGGTGGATTTAGGATTTGAGTTTGTTTGTGTGCTATTGGGAGTGATTGTGTGATCAACTTGGACGTTTGAAACTCATTTTGGTGCAAGCTGTTAGCAACAAAGGCCACCAGACCTTAGCTAAGACCTCAGCAACTTAAGTTTGCTTTGTGTGCTCATTTTTGTGATTATTGTGTGCTAAGTGTTGTTGTTTATCTGCTTATCTTGACTCCTTGTGCTCCAAAGAGCACAAGGGTGCCTTGTTTATCCACAAATACTCACAAATCAAGCAATCCAAGTCCTCTTGGAACATACTTGCACAAGTGAAAATATCAAAGAGTCACTTGTGTTCTTGGATTATGAACTGACCACGTTTTTGGCTTTGATCTTGGCTTAATTCTTGTTAAAATTGGACATTGATTTGAGTTTTTAAGCATCTAAAGTTACTGGAATCAAGTTTAAAAGAAAAAAAAAAGAAAATTTTTATAAAAAGCCCACCCGCACCGGACTCGAACACGCGACCCCTCGCTGGGGGACTAAGCGTGTTTACCAGTGATCTAGATGGACCTTTTACGTTAAGGGTTCATTTCAAGTGTTACTTAAGGGTGTTTTAGCTTTGGCTTATATTAATAAGCCGTAGCTTATTTGTTTATTTTCAGCTTATTTATTAAGCATTTTGAGCTTATTTCATTTTTCTTAGGTTTTGATTAAGTTGTTAGTCTTTTCTGTTTTAAAAAATTATTTTTCCTATTATTTAATTAATTTCTAGGATTATTTTTAGTTTTAAATTTAGAAAGTCAATAAAAAAATAGTGAACAGTAATTAAAAAATCCAAAAAATAGTTTTTACGTTTTTATTTGTATTTTTGAGGTTTACAAATCATAAAGTTTTCAAAAACTTTAATTTTTAATTTTATTTGATTTTAGGGTTTTTAGGCAACTTTAAAAATTAATATAAAATTAATTAAAAGGTTTTAGGAACTTCAATTTTCATTTTCTTCTTAATTAGAATATTTAGGATTTTTGAGAATTTTTTAGAATTTATTCAAGAACTTTTAATTTTTTAGATTATTTTATTATTATTTTATTCATAAAAATAAAAAGTTTTATTTTTATTTCTTTTTCATTTTTCTTAGGTTCTTTATCATTAATTAGGACTCTTACCATTTGTAGAATAATTTTTAGGCTTTTCAATTAATTTTTAGAATTAATTTAAGATTTAATAGATTTTAATAGTTTTTAGGAGTTTAAAAATAGTTTAAAATGGTTTTAAAATTTTTAAAAATAGTTTTTAGCTTAATTAGGTCATTTTTGAGGTTTACAAACTATAAAATCTTGTTTAGGGCTTTTTAATATTTAAAAGTGATTTTTAGGGCTTTAATTAGCATTAAAAAGTCATTATTAAATTAATTAAAAGGTTTTGGCAAGTTTGGATTTTTTGTAAACTCTTAGAATTTTATTGTGGATTTTTAGTAATTTTTAGGAATTTTTAGATTAAAATTTTAAATTTTGCACTTTTTTCGTTTCTACGTCGTAACTTTCTAGTAGTGTTTTCGCCTTATTTTTCTATTTTTTCGTCTTCGTCATTTTCTCTTCTTTTCTTCTCATTAATAATCAAAAACAAATCAATCAATCATTCATTACACAACACACGTGCCTCCTCGAGAGAACGATCCCCATTAAGGGTCATAACTTGTGGTTTTCCTAAATCACTCGTTAATACTTACCGCTTTTTACGCTCTTTTCCTAAAGGGTAGTAATAGTACTATTTTTTTCAGAAAATAATTTTTTTTTCGAAAATAAATTTTTTTTTTCAAAAATAAATTTTTTTTTCTAAAATTATTTTTTTTTCGAAAATAATTTTTTTTATAAAATAAAACTTTTTTTTTCCGAAAATAATTTTTTTTTTCGAAAATAATTTTTTTTTCGAGAAAATAAAACTTATTTTTTCTGAAAATAAATTTTTTTTTTTCAAAAATAAATTTCTTTTTTGAAACTATTATTGATAAGGTTCACAATACATCCCTGGGAAAGGAAAAAGACAAGAATACCCTCTCTTTTAGATTTTGTTAATTTTTAACGAGAAAACATTTGCACCGTTAGTCCATGAGGGATGTATTGTGCCTCGCGCACTAACGGAGGGATGGCTGTTGTCCAAAGAGTTAACGAAGGATGTAATTCGGTTTTTCGACATACCACAGGGATGATTTTTGCACTTCTCTCTATAATTTAATAATCATATACACTACGAAAACGTGGAATTTAATTAAAGTGTTATACGTTTTATAAACCTTACTTATATATAAAATATAAATTAAAAATGATTAATTTATAAAAATAAATATATTAATTATATTTATTTTCTATTACTTTAAATATATATTAAACTTCCTTTTATAAATATTTGCATTATTTTATAAACAATACAAGTATAAGAAAATTAATTAAATAGATTAATTAATTTAACATTATTATTTATTTTATACTTAAAATAAATACTACTATAACTTGTACAACGATGAACTAAAATACAAGTATCGTAATAAAATGCTTAAAACCAGTATAAGCATGCACAGATTTTTTCTGAACTTTTATGCATTATGTTATGCATTTACTGAGACCTTATAATTATTTAGGTCGTTGACTGTATCGTGAGCATCATATCAGATTTACTTGTGACCATTTTGTTGTACTATTGAGGTGAGTTCATGGCCCCACTTTATATATTGACAAACTTTTAAACCTTTTAACGGGGAAGAAAACATGCAACATATTTTATTTTATGGACATAAATTGAACTGTGAAACCTTTGATTACATTTGCCTATTGTAGATGAACCCGCATGACCCGTGTATCTGAAACTGTTAGAATTATTGAATTACCTGAATGTTATAAATAGATCTATTTGGGATTGACCATCCCCATCTGGGTTAGTCATGCTCACTGTTCCTAGGCCAGGACAACAGATGTTTCACATGTCAGCACTTATTTTTTTTGGGTGCCTTTTTATAAGGCGAAGGGTCCTTATTTGTTAAGGACTTAACTGTCAAGTCTCAGTTTCAGGCAATATGGGAATGTAATTTGTAACACCCCCAAATTTATACAACTCAATACAGCGGAAGACTAGTTGGTGTTACGGGATAGCACATTACTCACATCATAGACAACGCATAAAAATTGCGTCGTTTATTAATAAAGCATTTCCATTCATAAATATCAAAGTTACATAGGTCCCAAGTCATTGTATTTAATACAGGTTTTACAAACATTTGAATGGAAATTATAATTTAAGTGCGGGCCATGAATTCTTGTCATCTTCCCGAGAATTACCTTCAAGTACCTGAGATAAAACATGTTAAAAGAAAAGGTCAGCGATAACGCCGAGTGAATTCATAGAGTTTAATAAATTCCATCAATATAACTTTGGTATAAAATTATTACCAAAAATCATTTCATACAAATCATTGTAATAGGCCATCAAATAGCCAAAGTCATTTTTATACAAATCCTTATCGAAAATCATAATATAGGCATTTGCCTTAAAAATCATTATACGAGCCAATGTCGTAAAAACATCATACAATACGTCTTACGACGTTGTATAAAGTTAAATAAAAACCGTTATATGAATATGGTTATGAAAACCAAAACACGAACATAATATCAATAGTATGACCCCGTATTGCTAGTCAGGCAATACATCGTAATTCGGTGCGTATAGTAGTATTTCGTTCACTGGATTATTATAAGTCGCATGACATTGTTACCTTACTAAACAGAACAACGGGTAGCTAACCCGATACTCAATTTGCCCATCTAAATTAGTGTGTCGTCACAAAGGTCACGCTATGGAAATCTTCTCATACATAAATTCGCTTACCAATCAATGTGGCACGACGGAGATCAACCGTCAAGGCGCGAACTGGGGTGATCGTCCCCAAATAGTACTATTATATGCATAAGCGTCTACCAAATCTCGGTAGTTCACAATTCATGCTAATGGGACTTTTAGTGACATAACCTAACTTTAATAATCCATTTAATTTCATCTATCGGGTCATTTAATCATTTATCGGGTCATACAATTGGGTCATACAATCATTCGGGTCCAAATAAATAAACAAACAATCGGGACAAATGGTGTCCTATTTTATAAAAACTAACATGTTATCTCGCGGTTTTATAAAACATTTCATAAAAACATTTAAAAGAGTGCGAGGCTATGAACTCACGTTGATATGGGAAGGCGGGTTATCGGCAATTCGGACGTACGGTACGTGCTTCAATAACGGAAACCTAGACAAATAATACTCGTCTTAGACTCTTGTCCAATGACTTTATAAAAATAACAAGTATGTATACATATGATGATTTTATATATATGATGATCAAATGGGTTTACATATTCTCATTTACTCATTTTAGTGTTATGTGTTGGTAACTTTTATACTAGTTTACTAGTTTTATCTATTTACGTGTTTTAGGTCCAATAAGCCTATTATAAGTTCATTAACTTGTATTAATCCATTTCATACTTATATTATCAGTATTTATACTTTACATGTTGGGCCCAAATGGGTTAAGCCCAATAAATAAGTTTATAAGTGTTTTAGTCGATTTTGTTGTATTATTAGTCCAATATGCTTACTTAGCTCGTTAATGTCCGTATGTCCTATAGTTCGGGTTTTATCGGTTTTTACTTGTATTAGATACTTATATATCAGTATATGAATTTTAAAAAACTTTACATTAGACGGGTTTGATCGTCTCAGTTTTAATTGGCGAAAAACGTTAATTTTACGGTAATAGCCGAAAAAGTCGTAAAAATCATGTTTATAGTTTTTATAACTTATAAATATTATTCCACTACCATTTTTATAATTTATCCATTTATTAAACCTTATACATATTTATATAAATGAAATTCATAAGTTAGTGGGTTTTAATTTCACATTTTATACTATATAATTTGAGTGCTTATATAATAGTAATAAACATTAATTCTTCAAAATCTGATTTTTATCTTCATCTTCACCATTTTTATCATATCTAGAGTTCTACAATGAATTAGAAGCTCATTTTTGGATGGCATGAACTTCATATTATGTGCTACAATTAACTTAGCTATAGCTACTGCTCATTTTAAGTTTATCTATCCTTAACAGTCCCTACAAAACAGCTTATTCAGATTAGCACACTCATCTTGTTTTGATCATATCTCACTCATTTTAATGATTCCATTGACAACATGGCCAACTCTCACATGTGTATAACATCTTGTACTTACTGTAAATGGATTCTACCATGCAAGTTTATCAGTTCAAGTTTTAGTTACATACTGTTTTTATACAGCCAACAAATTAATCATGATTTTAGCCTTGTTTCTTATGGTTATTAATCTTTTTAAGCATATTTATCAACACTTGATCCCCACACAACATTTTTATCATCATATATTCATCATATACATATACAATAAGAAAGAAAATACATTTGATCTTTACAAATATAACAAGAAAAAATGGAGAGGATGATCTTCTTTACCAACCAAGAGTATATCTTGTTTTTGGAAGACAAGAACTTGATGAACACCAAATGTAACTCCAAGACCATCAAAAACCAAGAAAGTAAGTTGAGAAATCAGCCATAGGACACAAGAAAATCACCTCCTTTGTTGTTAAAATGGCCACCAAGTGATCAAGGCTTCAAGGTAACTCCATGATATAGCTAGATAACAAGTATTTTGTGGCTAGAAAATATCAAAAAGGGGTGTTTGTGCTTAAAGTGGGACGACAATGGTGGTGGTGTTGAGACAGAATTGAGTTGTTTTGCATGAGGTGAAATGGTGGTATGTGTAGCTAGTTGTTTTTGTGGGATGAGTGGAAGGAAACTAGCTTAAGTGTAAGGCTAACTTACACTTGTATGTTTATTAAGTATAAAGATGCCACATCTTTGATGTGGTGTCTTACTTGGGTCGTCCCATGTGTAGTGGGGTGGGATAATGTATTTTGTCCCACCTCACTAATATACGGGTACTCCTCGATTCTAGTTTCCTCGATTTGCGTGCCTTCGGGTCGTTTCACGAAAAACGTTTTTATAAATTATGAATCAACGGCACAAAACGAATCCAATAAAAATTGTCTCATCAAAAACGGAGTCCAAAAACGTAAATACGTAATCCTAAGGTTTCCAGTTTAGTCTTAAAGGACGTTAAATTAAAATCGTAAGTCCTAATCTCTTCTCGTAAATTTGTGAGTTTATGAACCAACTAAAAATTAAAATCCCAAAATAATATTTACGGATAAATTTATTTTCTGAAATGTTGGACTGTCACCAAAACGGTGTATGTAAACGTAAGCACGTAACGTAAAATCCTCCGGTTTAGACGTAGTCGACGCTACTTCAAGACGTAAATCCAAATTACTTCCCAAAAATAAGCGAGTTCATATTATAATATTAAAATAATGTTTTTAAATAATACTTGAGAATAAAATATCAACCATAAATTGACGGATTGTCACAACATTTACCCCTAAACAGGATCTTTATCCTCAAAGATCATCTTACTACTCGCTTCTTATAGAGTTAAAGCCATGTGGGTATTCCCTCCACATTCGGTCTTTTCTCATAAGTGTAATCCATTACAATACGCGAGTTTCATCAAACATAACTACAGGAATAAGATCAGGCTTAACGTTGACTTACTTTCTCTATCCATGATGTTCACGAGTTTCTGATGAATGCAACTTTTCGCCGATCTAAGCTTTACTAAGAATAATCAGATTCTCACTTGATAGATATTCCATCAAGTTCGATTTACGAAACAGAATTCACGCAGTTCTTGAAGTCCTAGGGTAGATCCAGCTTATATGCCTTTCAATCCCAACTTTTACATCATAGGAAACCTTAGACCTAAAAGACATGTCCAACTCACAATGGGTGTATGTCGGGTGTCTTCATCTCAACTCCTGCTTACAAATGCTCTAATATTTAGATCCTAACAAGATTCGATCTCGATCCTAATACGATGATTATCAATGATAATCTCTCCAAAGGAAACGGTTATACGGTTTATTACCAAAGGTCAATCGTTCAAACATAAAACAGCACTTATAGCATTTTGTATCGTTACTTTACCTCGTCCCTTCGATTGGGATGGTACACGGTACTCTCATCAAGATTCGTTCTCAATGACTTCTTAGCAAATCTCTAGAAATTCGATGCGAAGCGAGGATCTTGATATAGATGATCGATACAGGCACACCATGTTTACATAACTCTTTTAAATACAAAAGAGTCTATTTCTTCATCAAGAATTTATCATTAACGAGAATGATATTAGCAGATTTGGTCAGTCTGTCGACGATGACCCAAAATGAATCAAATTCAGATGATGACCTTTGCAATAGCCAGACGTTTACTAATGTATGAGGCAATGTCTGCCTTCATAATTTGTTATTAGTTCAACTTTTTATGATAATGATACATTAAATCAGAATTGACAAGAATAGAATACTTATACTTACAAGATTCCAACATAACTACATCTCACAATCTCCATATTTAGGCAACCACAAGTGGTCTTTAAAAGCATTTAATGTCATTGGCTTCTCAATTCTAATAGTTCACATTAGACGCGAACTCCTTTTATTATCTATATTATCCTTTTTACAAACATCGTTTATTTTTATATTGTTCGGCAATTTATTTTGCACAGTCATTATTAAGAAATATATCTTAATTGAATCTTTATACTTTCCATATAATATATCAGTATCTACATTCACTTTCTCCTGATGAAATATATATAACATGACCGTATTTATTCGAAAATTCTTTCTTCATATCTTCTATGTTTTAGTTTCTTCTTAACTATCATTTTTATCCGTTTTACTCAATCCGACGTCTAAAGCGTCGATAATTATTACAATTAATTAGATAATAATTATTAAATTCTTATGAAACGTAAACGTAAAAATTTTAAATTTCTTAGTTCGACCAGTTATATAGAATGCTCAAAATAAATTTGAATTTAATTAACAAGATTTTTGTTGATTTATCGAAAATAATTAATAAGATTCGTAAATGTTCAAAAAACCTTCGTTTATTCTTTGGTAAAAATATTCTTAGTTGAAAAGCAAAAATTGTCATTTCAAATTTTAAGTCATGGTATAACGGTTTCCTCAATCCCTCTTAGGTTGTCTTAACGTATGCAAAAACATTTACCCCTAAACAGGAGTTTAGTTAAATGTTTTGTGTATAAGGGAATAATCCCTTTAAAATCCTTTGTTAAAACATTTGTCAAAACATATTTCCATTTTCTTTTTGGTAAAATCCCAAAGTCTTAAAAGGGCTCTAAATTTTGAAGAGTCAATATATATGCATCTTACCATCATTAATCAAATGATCATTTTATGTAAATGATCAAGCCTTAAATCACATGTTAAATATTCAAAGTACAGGTTTTTATTGTTCGGCCAATTCAGGGCAATCTATAAATGATTATTAACTTATTCTTATTCTTATAAACAAACAAATGGTCCTTAATGATCACGAGCATGAATTTATCAAATTACAGCCTACACACGTGATTCACCAAATTTATGAATGCTACATGTGTATTAGTCAATCCAAACGACATCACATGAAACTTATAATGTTCATTACAAGTTCTGGATGTAATGATTGGAATAGATAATCTTTTTCGCAGATGCGAAGTTGATGATAACCATGCCATGGATCAAATTGCTAGAACCTTGTAAATGATCGAACAAATCTTCCATTTCGAGTCATGGATATCGTTTTCGATTGTCAATTTACTCAGTTCACAGTAATCTAAAAATATAAGGAATGATAACACCATAGCTCTTCATGAGGACGAGCTTGGTAGAATAAAATCTTTCTCCGACAACTCTCTAAGTTGTACGGTAATTCCTCTAATTCAAATGGTGCTGACGTATAGTGCACAAGCCACAGGTGCAGCACCGAGAATATAATCAATACCAGTTTCAACTTGCCTTAATGGCGAAAGTCTAGGTAATTTACCAACTAATACCTCCTAAAGTTTCAGATAACATAAACATCTTTTAATAAATTCATATTAAGTTCTTCCGAGAGTATAATATCTATGACTAATTCATAACCATTCACGGTATAATTTCAAGTCTAAATACAGGATATGGTCATCATCACTTTTGATAATCAACATCTTATTATTTAGGGGAATTCTATTCGAGTTCCCATCAATTAAGACAATGTCGTCATGTCATAATCAATCAATCCATTCTACTGGCACTATCAACTTTCCAGTTTCATTGTCGTCGATAGGATGTGAACTTCTCAAAAGACTAATAATAACCCATAATCCTTCACAAATTCAAGGATATCAGGAGACATAACTAACCTTAAAAGAGTAAGGTCAACGCATAATCTATGCGAGAGAATTTCAAATCAGATACAGACGAAAACATTTAACGAATATGAATATATCCCATGTTTTCATAATTTGAGTACGCATTCGAAAGCTCCTCGGATCGTTACCCAGGTCATTCAAATGAAATCAAATCAAAAGAAATGATAGGAACGTCGATACATCCAGTCGGGTATCAACACTCGATAATTAGATACTTTCCCTAAGAATCTCACGACGGGAGAATTGGACAAGAAGGGAATATCAATTGTCAAATAAGACAAATTCCACAGATGAGTAAATTCGACTCAGAAGAATAGATGCTACAGGCACATATGTAGGTGTCCCTAACACTATGTCCTTATTTTTCACTTCTTGCAGATCTCATAAAATTTAATCTTTCACAATCTTCAAAGATAATTTAGTGTTTATTAATCAGTTTTATGGTGACTACTAATCAGCGTTGCATGGTCCATTCCAAATTGTATGTAGGCGCGCAACTATATACAATTTCAAGATTAACGATGCAATACTCAGTTCGTCAAAATTTTATCATCATGTTTATAATAAAAACATTTTAATGCTTAATTCTTAAATAAGAATCAAAAATATATTTACAAAGGTTTTCTTTGTTATGGAAATAATTAAGTTTCCAAAGCGTCTCATAAACAACTTCATTTTAACATCAATCACTTATAAATCTCACTTTGAATAATCCTTATAGTGATGAAAATTCAATTTTCTCAAAGGATACGGTTTTAACTTTATAAAAACAATGAGTGATCTGCAGAAGAGTGATGAAAGCTTGTTCACCAAGAATTAACTACGATATGATAGGAAATGAGCTTAGCCAAATAATCATGAGGTTCATGATCTCGATGGCACTCAAAAGAATAATTCACAACGTAACTCAAATCGAGATGAGTACTTGTTCAATGGTTGCATCACTAATGCGAACATTTGGAACAAGCAAGAAAAGATAGATAACGTCGATACATGTAGAATTTAGCAATCAAAGGTAGTCTTTTCATTAATCACAAACAAGTCAAATTGTACCGTAACACATTATGTGTCACTATGTCATACAATTTCATGAACTCATCCTACCAACTGATGTCTTAGTTAAGTTAGGGATTTTTTTTTAAAAGATACCACAATGAATACTAATCTACAAGAGTCATTAGGCGTTCCACATGTCCCGGAAGATCCATCGGTCCCAATTCAGAACAAGATTTCTTCAATTTATTTCTTGGACACTGGGCATCCTCGTCAGTGGACAAATGGCCTAGGAACAACCCTTAACACAAACTAACGATCATTTTAAAACCTTATAATTCAATCACAGGACTTAACGACTTATATTAACAATCTCATATTCCATACGAATTAAATTTTACTTCATTCAAGTTTCAATTAACTTATACTCAATGCGATATCCTACCTCATTCTCCAATACTTTCAACCTTATTCTTAGACCTTAAAAGGGCAATAAAAGATCGATATGAATCAATACTTAATTTCCAATCCTATAGCTCTTACAACAACAATTATCAAATGAGTCACTAGTATGAGATGACTCATACATTCAATTAGACTTCTCGGAAAGGTATTAGTGGCATGAGGCTTTTGGGTAATGGTTCCAATGACAGCCTCAAGTGCAACACTCACCCTTTTGATTCTCAAATTTAAGAATTGGGTGACAACGAATCAAATGACATCTTTCTAGGTGGTAACGTTTTGTCAAACTCCACTCTATAAGGAAAGATCGTCATGACATCGATATCAGATTTAATCTCGCCAATTCTTCTTCAAGGTCTTAATTAACTAATACCAACATTTCTACGAATATCAACCATTTGGTTGGGATTACAAACATCCACAACTTGGTTTAGATCTAGGATAGCTAGAATTCCTACGAGAATAGCTTCGATTAATTTACTAGGGGATTTAGGGTTCCTTGTGACAATCTACGTCGTATAAATACCTCGTATAAATATTAAAATAATCATCAAACAATCATGTAATCAAATTACATCAAATATGTATATATATAATCCAAGTTATATATATATGTATTAAAATAACACTTCTCAGTCTGGCCTTGTCGGTAACTCGGGAATTCTTCGGCACCGTTATAGTCAAAAGATTTTTAGACATTTTGAGAAAAATGTTTATAGTTAAAAGATTTTGAAATGTTTTATTCAAAACCTTGGTTTTAAAAATCTTTCGTTCTCTATAACGAGAGCTCTGGTACCAAACTGTAACACCCCCAAATTTATACAACTCAATACAGCGGAAGACTAGTTGGTGTTACGGGATAGCACATTACTCACATCATAGACAACGCATAAAAATCGCGTCGTTTATTAATAAAGCATTTCCATTCATAAATATCAAAGTTACATAGGTCCCAAGTCATTGTATTTAATACAGGTTTTACAAACATTTGAATGGAAATTATAATTTAAGTGCGGGCCATGAATTCTTGTCGTCTTCCCGAGAATTACCTTCAAGTACCTGAGATAAAACATGTTAAAAGAAAAGGTCAGCGACAACGCCGAGTGAATTCATAGAGTTTAATAAATTCCATCAATATAACTTTGGTATAAAATTATTACCAAAAAACATTTCGTACAAATCATTGTAATAGGCCATAAAATAGCCAAAGTCATTTTTATACAAATCCTTATCGAAAATCATAATATAGGCATTTGCCTTAAAAATCATTATACGAGCCAATGTCGTAAAAACATCATACAATACGTCTTACGACGTTGTATAAAGTTAGATAAAAAACGTTATACGAATATGGTTATGAAAACCAAAACACGAACATAATATCAATAGTATGACCCCGTATTGCTAGTCAGGCAATACATCGTAATTCGGTGCGTATAGTAGTATTTCGTTAACTGGATTATTATAAGTCGCATGACATTGTTACCTTACTAAACCAAACAACGGGTAGCTAACCCGATACTCAATTTGACCATCTAAATTAGTGTGTCGTCACAAAGGTCACACTATGGAAATCTTCTCATACATAAATTCGCTTACCAATCAATGTGGCACGACGGGGATCAACCGTCAAGGCGCGAACTGGGGTGATCGTCCCCAAATAGTACTATTATATGCATAAGCGTCTACCAAATCCCGGTAGTTCACAATTCATGCTAATGGGACTTTTAGTGACATAACCTAACTTTAATAATCCATTTAATTTCATCTATCGGGTCATTTAATCATTTATCGGGTCATACAATCGGGTCATACAATCATTCGGGTCCAAATAAATAAACAAACAATCGGGAAAAATGGTGTCCTATTTTATAAAAACTAACATGTTATCTCCCTCGCGGGTTTATAAAACATTTCATAAAAACATTTAAAAGAGTGCGAGGCTATGAACTCACGTTGATATGGGAAGGCGGGTTATCGGCAATTCGGACGTACGGTACGTGCTTCAATCACGGAAACCTGGACAAATAATACTCGTCTTAGACTCTTGTCCAATGACTTTATAAAAATAACAAGTATGTATACATATGATGATCAAATGGGTTTACATATTCTCATTTACTCATTTTAGTGTTATGTGTTGATAACTTTTATACTAGTTTACTAGTTTTATCTATTCGTGTTTTAGGTCCAATAAGCCTATTATAAGTTCATTAACTTGTATTAATCTATTTCATACTTATATTATCAGTATTTATACTTTACATGTTGGGCCCAAATGGGTTAAGCCCAATAAATAAGTTTATAAGTGTTTTAGTCGATTTTGTTGTATTATTAGTCCAATATGCTTACCTAGCTCGTTAATGTCCGTATGTCCTATAGTTCAGGTTTTATCGGTTTTTACTTGTATTAGATACTTATATATCAGTATATGACTTTTAAAAAACTTTACATTAGACGGGTTTGATCGTCTCAGTTTTAATTGGCGAAAAACGTTAATTTTACGGTAATAGCCGAAAAAGTCGTAAAAATCATGTTTATAGTTTTTATAACTTATAAATATTATTCCACTACCATTTTTATAATTTATCCATTTATTAAACCTTATAATATTTATATAAATGAAATTCATAAGTTAGTGGGTTTTAATTTCACATTTTATACTATATAATTTGAGTGCTTATATAATAGTAATAAATATTAATTCTTCAAAATCTGATTTTTATCTTCATCTTCACCATTTTTATCATATCTAGAGTTCTATAATGAAGTAGAAGCTCATTTTTGGATGGCATGAACTTCATATTATGTGCTACAATTAACTTAGCTATAGCTACTGCTCATTTTAAGTTTATCTATCCTTAACAGTCCCTACAAAACAGCTTATTCAGATTAGCACACTCATCTTGTTTTGATCATATCTCACTCATTTTAATGATTCCATTGACAACATGGCCAACTCTCACATGTGTATAACATCTTGTACTTACTGTAAATGGATTCTACCATGCAAGTTTATCAGTTCAAGTTTTAGTTACATACTGTTTTTATACAGCCAACAAATTAATCATGATTTTAGCCTTGTTTCTTATGGTTATTAATCTTTTTAAGCATATTTATCAACACTTGATCCCCACACAACATTTTTATCATCATATATTCATCATATACATATACAATAAGAAAGAAAATACATTTGATCTTTACAAATATAACAAGAGAAAATGGAGAGGATGATCTTCTTTACCAACCAAGAGTATATCTTGTTTTTGGAAGACAAGAACTTGATGAACACCAAATGTAACTCCAAGACCATCAAACACCAAGAAAGTAAGTTGAGAAATCAGCCCTAGGACACAAGAAAATCACCTCCTTTGTTGTTAAAATGGCCACCAAGTGATCAAGGCTTCAAGGTAACTCCATGATATAGCTAGATAACAAGTATTTTGTGGCTAGAAAAGATCAAAAAGGGGTGTTTGTGCTTAAAGTGGGACGGCAATGGTGGTGGTGTTGAGAGAGAATTGAGTTGTTTTGCATGAGGTGAAATGGTGGTATGTGTAGCTAGTTGTTTTTGTGGGATGAGTGGAAGGAAACTAGCTTAAGTGTAAGGCTAACTTACACTTGTATGTTTATTAAGTATAAAGATGCCACATCTTTGATGTGGTGTCTTACTTGGGCCGTCCCATGTGTAGTGGGGTGGGATAATGTATTTTGTCCCACCTCACTAATATACGGGTACTCCTCGATTCTAGTTTCCTCGATTTACGTGCCCTCGGGTCGTTTCACGAAAAACGTTTTTATAAATTATGAATCAACGGCACAAAACGAATCCAATAAAAATTGTCTCATCAAAAACGGAGTTCAAAAACGTAAATACCTAATCCTAAGGTTTCCGGTTTAGTCGTAAAGGACGTTAAATTAAAATCGTAAGTCCTAATCTCTTCTCGTAAATTTGTGAGTTTATGAACCAACTAAAAATTAAAATCCCAAAATAATATTTACGGATAAATTTATTTTCTGAAATGTTGGACTGTCACCAAAATGGTGTATTTAAACGTAAGCACGTAACGTAAAATCCTCCGGTTTAGACGTAGTCGACGCTACTTCAAGACGTAAATCCAAATTACTTCCCAAAAATAAGTGAGTTCATATTATAATATTAAAATAATGTTTTTAAATAATACTTGAGAATAAAATATCAACCATAAATTGACGGATTGTCACATAATTACTTTTAAGTATTGATGCTTTGTGCATTACTACTTCAGTGAATATTTATTGTCCAAACTTATTTTATTAAACATGTGAATTCACCAACTTTATGTTGACTCTCTAAGCATGTTTTCTCAGGAAACTGAAGTAGGTATTGGTGTTCATGGAGTCAAGCATCATGATAGGCTGCATTTATAGAGCTCATCTGGGTTTTATAAACTGGGGAATAATTCAAACTGTTGAACAATGTTTAAGACAATTTTAATACTATTTGCACTTTTATCCATGTAACAAATGTAATGATAATCTTTTATTTGCCGCTCTATACGTTATCTGCTGTTGATCCACCTACGTGACACCTAAATATTATTTCCGCTGCATTTGACTCAATTTGGGGGTGTCACAGAATGGTATCAGAGAGATAGTTATAGAGAACCAGAACAAAATTTAAATAAATATAATTTTATTTATATAAACTGGACTATAACTGCTTTAAAAATCTTATGGGATTTTCGGGACTAGAATAGTTAAGCATATAGAGTGTAGAGCATACATTCTTACGCGGCTACCTGTGCATTGATTATTAACATTCGGTTAATTAATCTCATAAGTATTAACGTAACCTTTAACATCGTCATGTTAAATGGCACTAATATATAATTTAATCATTATTTCCCAAAAACTTTTAACTTGAGTAAGTTTATACTTATGTCAATTAAAACGATATTATTTTCAGATTATTATGGCTTCACCTACTGATACTCCTACTGCCGTATCACCACGTCCGTCTTGTGTGGATGGATATCTGCTAGTGACACAGACGACAGTCACGCATCTGGTGACACCGCTCTCGTTGCTGCCCTCATTGCTACTCCACCTGTTTCACCTATTTCCCCCGCTGGGGAAGAGGTTCAGCCACCTGCTGGCATACCACCCATACCACCAGTTTCTTCACTACGGGACTACGCACCCGAGTCTCTGCCGCCTTGTAAGAGGATGTATGAGGCATGATGAGACTGCTTTTATACATGGTCTCATCGTCCAAAAACGGCCTTTAAATGCATTAAATATCATAAAATATGCCAAATATATGCTCGTGTTTGTTACTTGTGTATTTTTAGGTACGGATATTGTGGAATTGGCAAAAGAACACAAGAATCAATCAAAAACGAACACGGGAAAACGAAGACGCACAATGAACCAAGCTCATTTATGGAATTTTGCAAAAAGACCCCTCAAGTTTGAAGAATTGGCAAAAATGGCCCCTCATCTTTGAAGAACTTGTCATAATTAACCCTCAAAAATGTTAATTGTGCAAGTGTGATCCTTGAAGAATGAAGATTGTACAAGATTTGCCCTTGGGAATTGATCAAAGTTGCTAAGTTAGTCAAATATGTCAAAAGGACTGAATTTGCAAATGTATTTGGACTTTGGATGAAAAAGGAATTAACAAATGGAATGGAAATGAAAACCATTTAACCAATGTCAAGGTTAAAAAGGACGGGTAATGCAAATGTCCACCTTTAGCCCAACAAACCCCACAGCCCATTATCTTAAATACCCGGTTTTCATTTTTTTTTTCATAGTCAAATCTAGTCAAACCCACACTTAACCCCATTTCCCTCCACTAACATTTATTTAAAATGTTAAATCCCTAATTCAGATTAAACAGACTCCCTAATCCTAGACGAACCCTAAAACACCCCAGCTTCAATTAAGCTCAAATCAAAGGGGTATCACTCCAAATCGTGCAGAATGCTAATTACCCCTCCCCTAATCCTTTCCCACCTCACCAAACATCTCCACATGCATTGTGGACCCCTCCCCATTGGTCCCCTGCAACGTCTCTTTCCCACAACCCAACAACCCGACACATCCAACGATTCCAAGGCTTTCCTTTGCCTCCAAGGAGTGTTAGACGTCCAAGATTGCTTTCCACAGCTGGCATTTCACATGGCAAAGACTTTTAACCAAGATTCAAGCAAAGACCAAAGGGCTTTTCTGGCAATTCCATCTCTAGGGTTTAGGATATGCATTTTTCTTGTATTTTTAATTCAATAGTTCTAGATAGTTCTTTTTCCATTATAAAAGGAGGTCGACTTGTGACTCATTCCTTTGTTCCATTTTTTTTGCAAAATCTTTTGTAATCACTTTTTTTAAATTTATAAAGTTGGTGTTTGTTATTTACAATTATAATTCCTTTTATATTTGTTAAAAAGTTGGTATAAGTAATGCAAAAAACTGAGTTCCAATTCAAAAGTGTGAAAGATTGTGTTTGATTTCCAAAAGTTTTTAAAGGTTTTTAAATTTTGTTCAAATCTTATTCCTTGGAAGTGAAAGTGGAAAAGGAAGGTGATTTGTGAGTTTGAAGAGTTTAAAAAAAAACGTGTTTGAAGTTTTGAAAAGATTTAAAGGTTTGTGAAAGAAGTGTTTAAGGAAGAAAAAAAAGAAAAAAAAACAGGATATACATAGATTGCTTGTGTTTTTCTTTGATCTTTCTTAACAGGTTACAAGTTTGTTTGTTGATCATTGTCAGCATACACCCCAGTGTATAGGGAGGTGGTTATTCAACCACAAAGAACCCTGGATGTAGGGTTCTTAGGTAAGAATCTTTACCTTTTTCATTTTTCTCTTATTTGAGTGTGATTTGTTGAAACTGCATGAAAAGGGTGTTAAGATTGTTTGATTAGAGTTCTTTTGTGTTGTTATGCATGTTGGATGCCTTATAAATCAATTTGAATAGGTTTGGATAGAGTTTGTTTGAAAAAAGTTGTATTTCAAAATTTAAAGGGTTGTTTGGATACGGATTTTAGAAGAAATTTTGGAAGAAGTTTGAGAATTAAAAGGTGTTAGAAAGTTTCATTAGGATTAAGATAGGTTTTATACTAGATTTAGTTCAAGTTTGAAGAAGATTGAAGCAAGTTGTGTGTCAAAAAAAGAAAAAGTAAGCTAGAAACCTGCATAGTCCACATTCTGCTTGTTTTCATGAACCTTTTGTGCTTAAATCTTGCTAAATCTGCTAGAGTTAGGTTGATAGAGGATTGTAGGTGGTTTGTATGTTAATTGAAGCTTGTGTGTGCAAAATCTGAGCCTGTAAAACTCATTTGTGTGCAATCTGTTAAGCAAAAAGTCCACAGACCTCATAATATTGCATCAGCAACTTACAATTACTAGTGTGTGCTTTGTTTGAGATTTTTGATTGTATAAAGTGCTTGTTTCCTACTTGTTGTGACTCCCTACACTCAGAAAGAGTGTAGGGGTGCCTTTGTTCCACAAAATCAACACCAAACAAGTCACAGCCAAGCTCCTCTTGGCTTAACTTCCTTTGTGAAAAAATAAGCATATAAGCTTGTGTTCAAGTTGGACACTGTCACGTTTTTCATTTTGATCTTGCTTAACTTAGTTAAAAGAAGGATTGGATTTGTGTTTCTAGCATCAAAAGGTCACAGTGTTGGATTGTGAAAGTGTAAAAAGAAAAAAAAAACAAAGAAGCAAAAAGGGGTTCTTCAGGCTCGAACCCCCGCCACCACACTCAACACACTCATCCTTAACCGTTGCGCCCTTGGGTCTTTTACTGACCAAGGGTGCAAAGGTTATTTATTTAACCTGTTTTCACTTTGTGCTTTTCAAATTAAGTCGTGACCAAATAAGCTCATTTGAGCTTATTGGTTCAACTTTTTGGCTATTTTTTATTTTTCCTAGGATTCTTATAGTAATTAAGATTTTTCTAGCCAGTCTTTAGATTTTTCCTTTTCTTTATTTATTTTTTATAATTTATTTATTAGCCGTATTTTATAAATTGATTAAAAAATAGTAAACAGTAGTTTTAAATTTAGAAAAAATAGTTTTTAAGTTTTGATTTATCTTTTTGAGGTTTACATCTAGTTTGGGTTCCAAAAACTTTAATTTTTAATTGTATATTATTTTAAGGTTTTTGTTAAACTTTAATAATTTTTATAAAATTATAAAAAAGGGTTTAGGAACTTTAATTTGCATTTTTCTCTTAGTTAGATTATTTTAAGATTTTATAAATTTTTTAGAATTAATTTTATAAACTTTTTATTTTTCTTATTATTTTAATATTATTTTATTATTAAAAATAAAAAGTTTTATTTTTTTTTCTTTTTCATTTTTCTTAAGTTCATTAGCATTAATTAGGACTTTTACCATTTTTAGAATAATTTTATAACTTTTAGATTTATTTTTATAATTATTTTAAGTTTAATTAGTTTTAAATAAATTTTAATCATTTTTAGGAGTTTAAAAATAGTTTAATTTGGTTTTAAAATTTTTAAAAATATTTTTTAGCTTAATTAGGTCATTTTTGAGGTTTACAAACTATAAAATCTTGTTTAGGGCTTTTTAATATTTAAAAGTGATTTTTAGGGCTTTAATTAGCATTAAAAAGTCATTATTAAATTAATTAAAAGGTTTTGGCAAGTTTGGATTTTTTGTAAACTCTTAGAATATTATTTGGGATTTTTAGTAATTTTTAGGAATTTTTAGGTTAAAATTTTAAATTTTGTGCTTTTTACGTTTCTACGTCGTAACTTTCTAGTAGTGTTTTTGTCTTATTTTTCTATTTTTTTTGTCTTCGTCATTTTCTCTTCTTTTCTTCTTGTTAATAATCAAAAACATTAATCATCAATCCAATTCACAACACACGTGCCTCCTCGAGAGAACGATTCCCATTTGGGTCATAACTTGTGGTTTTCCTAAACCACTCGTTAACGCTTACCACTATTTTACCTCCTTTTCATAAAGGTGTGTAAAAACAACTACATCATTTTTGGCGCCGCTGCCGGGGAGGCGTGTTGTGTTTTGATTGAACATTGTTGTTTTTTATATTAGCCATAATAGTAATTGTATTAATAGCACTCTATTAATACGTATTATCGTTTTTCGGTTTTTGTGTGAATATTATTACTATATTGTATACGTAGAACAATAAAATCACAAGTACTCCAAATACGTGAGCAATCACAACCTTGATTCGGGATTTCATCACTCGATCATTGTATTCGAATCTCAAACCAAAGAAAAAGGCAAAAATAGATAAATACTTTCGTGAAGCTTAATCTTGATAATACAAACTATAAGGTGGGTATAAGGCGGTTGTATTTCACGACCTAAAGGAAAAAGGCTCTTAAGTGCTTCGCGCCGCCTCGTTTCCTCCGCTTGCTTGTGCGTATTTGATTTTGAGAGTGAATCGAGGGTTTTGCCGCCCAAAGTATTATTACATATCATATATATTTTCTTGGTTTCCATTTGATTAAACCCTCTTGAACGATTTGGTGTTCCACCATCGTTCTAAAGTCATCGAAGGCGTTCACTCCACGTGATCGTTTTCATTCCTTGAGGCCTTTTTAATCAAGAGATTTGATTAGTGAGGAGATTTGTGGACTTTTTGTCTACTTAATATATTCACCAATTTCCAAAAAGGTTAATACAATCAAAAACCAAAAAAAAAAATTGAAAAACACAAAATACCAAAAAGAATCTTCTTTGCTCGTCTCCACGTTGTACGTGACGTTTATGCTCACTCGTAATCAAGCAAAACGTGCACGTAAACGCAAGAACAAAACTCCCACTCCAACTCATTCTAGTGAGGAGTCTCCTATTGACGAACCCATTGTACGAGAAGAACCAACCATGGCGAATCGAACTATGATGGAGTTGCTTCAAGCACCCACCGAGGGTTATGGAGAAGCTTTTGTGATTCCCGCAATCCTTGCGGAGAATTTTGAGGTGAAAACGGGTTTGTTGTCAATGATCCAAAACAACAAATTCCGTGGTGATGAGAAGGACAATCCTCACAACCATATCCGCCAATTTAATCGTCTTACCGCCACGTGCAAATTTAAGGATGTCTCGAATGACTCAATTAAGATGATGTTATTTCAGTATTCCTTAGCGGGGCCCGCTAAAATTTGGTTAGAGAAAGAGCCACCCAATTCTATATTGACGTGGAAGGATCTCGTTTCGAAGTTTGTGAACCAATTTTTTCCGCCCTCTAAGACTACGCATTTGAAAAATAAGATTTCTAAATTTTCACAAGAATCAAATGAAAGTTTTTCTACGGCTTGGAATAGGTTTAAGGAGATGTTACATGAATGTCCTCATCACGGTTTTTCCGATTTGCACCAAATCGACACGTTTTACAATGGACTTAACGATCATGAAAGAGATTATTTAAATGCCGCCGCGGGTGGTATTTTTTGTGTAAAACGGTTGAAGAAGCTTTGGTCATAATCGAGAATAGGTCTAAGGTTTATAGCCCTCGTCACACACCGAGTGTTGCCAAAAGGGGCTCATCATCGTCTCAAAGTATCAATGCATTACATGATGAAGCAAATGAAGAAAACCGATTTTTCGATAGATTTGCTAACCTTATGTCCCATTGGAAGGTTCAAGAAGCTTCCAATTCCGCTTCGGTCAAAGCGGTTTCTAAAAGTTGTTTGTCGTGTGGGGGAGCTCATGATCTTTCCGAGTGTATTACCGCGGATGGTAACACTTCGAATGCTTTTGTAGCCACGGGAACTTATAACCAAATAGGTCAAGGTTCTCATTCAAATCAAGCTCCACCCAATCAAAATGCTAATAATTATCACAACAACAACCAAGGTGGAAATTACCAAGGAAATCAAAGGAATTATAACAAAGGTAATTACCTAAGTGGAAATGGGCAAATTTCAAATCAAAACCAAAACCGTGATTTTCAAAACAATGCCCAAGGTTTTCAAAACGATCACACCAAAAATCTTCAAGGAGAGTTTTTGAGTTATGCTAAGGCTAATGATGCTAAGTTTGACAATATGCAACGTGAAATGGTTAGCTTAAGATCCGAGTTGAAAAACGAGCTTAAAAACGAACTTGCTAATGAACTTAAAACTCATGCTAATAAAATGGAAGGAAATGTCACACGACTCCAACAAAATCAACAAAAAATTGAGCAAGGACAACATGAGATTAAGCAAGAGTTGTTAAAAGCGGATGCTAGGCAATCTAAGTTTGAAGACCGAATGGCTAAAATGTTTGAATCTATCATGTGTAAGCCCTCTTCTTCGGGTGGTCTTCCTAGTGATACCATCGTGAACCCGAAAGGAGAATTGAAGGTTGTTGCCACTCGTAGTGGTAAAACTTTCAAAGAACCCATTTCTCGTCCAAGTACTTCTATGGAGAAGGAAAAAGAGAAAGAACCCGAGGTTGTGGTTGAAAAGGAGCACATTACAATCCCACGAAGTACCGCTCAAACCACACCTACGGTTGAACCAATACCCATTATGGAACCCGAGATTCCAAGGCCGATGCCTATGCCTAATTTGCCCCAACCCACACCACCTTTACCCTACCCATCAAGACGAGACAAGGAAAAGGCACAAGAACGAAATAATTATCAATTTGAACTTTTTATGAAAATGTTTCGTGACTTGCATTTTAATATAAGTTTTGCCGACGCCTTAGTCATGATGCCTCGATTTGCCGCGAACTTCAAAAGTATGTTGAATAACAAAGAGAAATTGCAAAAATCGTCTAGTTGTTCATCGGTTTTTCTAAGCCGCATACCTCAAAAGGTCGGTGATCCTGGAAAGTTTTTAATCCCATGTGCTATCCAAGACATGGAAGAATGCTACGCCTTGGCCGATCTTGGTGCTAGTATTAATTTGATGCCTCTTGAGATTTTTAAATCGCTCAATCTTCCAAATCTCACTCCTTCAAGAATGTCAATCGAAATGGCCGATCATTCTATGATTCTAGCTTGTGGAGTTGCCGAGGACGTCTTCGTGAAGGTTGGGAAATTCTATTATCCCGTGGACTTCATTGTTGTTGATATTCCCATCGATCCTAAAGTTCCGTTAATTTTAGGTCGATCTTTTTTGGATACCTCGAGAGCACTTATCGATGTGCATGCAAGAAAAATCACTCTTCGTTTCAATGAGGAAGAACTCGTCATTAATGCAACCCAAAACTCCACTCTTTCTCATGTGTATTCGATCACATCTTTGTACAATGTCAATTCCACCAAAAGCATTTGCAAAAAGATTTCCAATAGAGTTTTAGGAGTTGTTGAGAAAAATGAAGTTCCGTCCCCTCCGCCGGTGGAGGTCAAGAGTGTTAAGCCTATGATTCCAATCTCGAGTGATTCTTCGGATGATGAATACGTTGATCCCGATGGGGAGGTTTTATTTGTTGACAAAAGATTTGAAAACTTGCCACCACCTAAACCAAAAAGATTTCAAAATGTGAGAATTTTTAGTGTGACTAACATTGTTTTAGATACACCAAATATTTTTGACATAATTAAATCGGGTTTTCACAAGGAGAGTGTAAAAGATGAAAAAGGAAAAGATTTTGAATCTAATTTAAAAGATTTTTCTACAACTCTAACTCCGTCATCACCGCGTTTATTGAGTACTACAAGCTCGTCTTCTCCTTTTGACGATGCTTTGTGTGGACTTAGTGTGGGGGAAGCCCCTTATGTTCCCTCCCCTTTCTCCACCGAGGACGAGATATTTGATCCTGGAATTGCTTATATAGGGAAATCTCGGTCTTCCACCGATGCAATAAATGGAAAATCTTTTCATTTGATTGGTGCGAGTCTACCTCGAGTAGCTCAATGTTATGACTTACCCATTGTCCCACCCTTCTATTTCTTCTCTCCTATTTTCTTCTATCCCATCGGGATTTGTGTTGGAGTAGTGTTGTTTCGTCTTTCATCCGAAAACGAAGACGCTATCTTTGACCCCGGTATACGTTTATCGGATTTTTAAAAGTACTTCACGTGCTTTTGGGCCTTGTTTATCATGTAAGCCCCACCAAAAATTGACCATACCATGATTATCCCTAAATGATCACATTTATGGGGATTCGAGTCGAGCTTTTGACTCGGTTATCAAAAACAAGGTGCCTCGTGGGGGAGACCCATGCTTATCCATGTACATATTATTGCTTTCTAATTAGTTAATGTGAGGGGATTTGTGCCCTTCCAACCTTTGTTTCGTGGTTGTTTGTGAATTGTGGTTTTTAGATTATCATCTTCACGATTGGAGCCTCTCGTGTTCGTTTCATGGGAGCACTCGATCGTTTGCTTTGGAGGCCTTTCCCAATATCCATATGATATATCCTTTTTATGTTCTAACCTTAGGTTTTTAGCACACTTCATAAACGGCTATTACTTATTGGTTACACCCTTTCCATGCTAGATTAGGCATTCGACTACGTCTCTAGTATGGGGGTGTTTTGTACCCCTAGACTCGAAACATTGAGGACAATGTTTAACTTTAGTATGGGGGGGTGAATAGATACTTGCCTTGCCAAACCTTCACGCTTTCCAAAGTTTATCGTTTTGTTTATCATTTTGTTGCAAAATAAGGCTAAAAATGGCCAAATTTTAAAATTTTTCTCATGTTTCATAAGTGTCTGAAGACACGAATGTAGATTTTCCGATGGCGAGAATAAGAGTAATTTTTTACTCGACCGTGCGTGTTGAGCACTTAGCTTTGATTCCTTAACTACACATTAGGCTAAGTCTCTTAAATAAGGACGAGAAATGATAGAGTTAATTATAAGTTACTATGCTAAACTTAGAATACTCGTGTTCTTTCAAAAACTCATGTGTTCTCGTTGTTTGCTTATTCTCCCTTCGCATGTAAATATTTTTTGCTTAACAAATATTGATTTAGCGGTTTAGTTTTGATTGTTGGGTTTCTAGTCTTTTCTAGTAGCTTCCGTGTAATTAAATTGGGAAGACATTAAGGTATCGCCAGCGTCGCGGTTTTGAAGTATTGGCAACCCGAATAATCGAAAGCTTCACCTAATAATAAGATTTCAAGTGCTCACCTAAATCTAGCAAACAATTTAAAGCCCCACAAGGCCTAAAATCTATGCAAACTTGAAAGTGAATCAAGCCTTAATCTTCGAAGCTTTAAAGATCCAAAATTCGCTTTAGCGTGAGGATATACGTCTTTGGCTAATAAAACCACCGATGATGGCGGATAATAAAAGGCAAGGCAAGACCGAAGTCATAATAAAAGCTTCATGGCGAAGTTGAATAAAAGATGGAGGTAAACCAAAGATAATAAGGCCCTTCCGTTAGGGGGCGTATAAAAGTCTTGGTAATAAGTCTCATGTTCAAAACCGTTATAAAACCGTGTTTATCGATTCTTCTTGTCGACTTAATTTTTTAACATCGTTGTCTATTAGGGGGGGTTATTGATTTGATGGTCTTAGTTACATCGTTAGGACTCTTTTTTTAGACCTAAATCTCTATTATCGCATAAGTCAACAATGTATCCTCGTGATCATTAAGACATAATAAAATATAAGAGATACAACTTAGGAATAATGGGAGAATAAGTACGTGATTAGGGCATATGAGTAGTGTTAGCATTACTAACTTATAATGACAATGATCTCGTTGCACGCTTGGCATGGAATTAAGGTGAAAATCGAGGACGACGAAATTATTTCTAACGAAGCATTCACATGTTCTTATTCTATGAACCTAAACGTCCCATTTTGCGATGAAAATCATACATTATGTCTATAACACAAGTAGTAGTAATAGTCGTAGTATAGCCAGTTTATCATTTCAAATAAAGTGAATAAAATTAAATTTTGGAGATGCTTTGATACTTTATTCTAGCATTGCGTGAGGGCACGGCAATGGTTTAGTATGGGGGAGTGATGAGACTGCTTTTATACATGGTCTCATCGTCCAAAAACGGCCTTTAAATGCATTAAATATCATAAAATATGCCAAATATATGCTCGTGTTTGTTACTTGTGTATTTTTAGGTACGGATATTGTGGAATTGGCAAAAGAACACAAGAATCAATCAAAAACGAACACGGGAAAACGAAGACGCACAATGAACCAAGCTCATTTATGGAATTTTGCAAAAAGACCCCTCAAGTTTGAAGAATTGGCAAAAATGGCCCCTCATCTTTGAAGAACTTGTCATAATTAACCCTCAAAAATGTTAATTGTGCAAGTGTGATCCTTGAAGAATGAAGATTGTACAAGATTTGCCCTTGGGAATTGATCAAAGTTGCTAAGTTAGTCAAATATGTCAAAAGGACTGAATTTGCAAATGTATTTGGACTTTGGATGAAAAAGGAATTAACAAATGGACTGGAAATGAAAACCATTTAACCAATGTCAAGGTTAAAAAGGACGGGTAATGCAAATGTCCACCTTTAGCCCAACAAACCCCACAGCCCATTATCTTAAATACCCGGTTTTCATTTTTTTTTTTTCATAGTCAAATCTAGTCAAACCCACACTTAACCCCATTTTCCTCCACTAACATTTATTTAAAATGTTAAATCCCTAATTCAGATTAAACAGACTCCCTAATCCTAGACGAACCCTAAAACACCCCAGCTTCAATTAAGCTCAAATCAAAGGGGTATCACTCCAAATCGTGCAGAATGCTAATTACCCCTCCCCTAATCCTTTCCCACCTCACCAAACATCTCCACATGCATTGTGGACCCCTCCCCATTGGTCCCCTGCAACGTCTCTTTCCCACAACCCAACAACCCGACACATCCAACGATTCCAAGGCTTTCCTTTGCCTCCAAGGAGTGTTAGACGTCCAAGATTGCTTTCCACAGCTGGCATTTCACATGGCAAAGACTTTTGACCAAGATTCAAGCAAAGACCAAAGGGATTTTCTGGCAATTCCATCTCTAGGGTTTAGGATATGCATTTTTCTTGTATTTTTAATTCAATAGTTCTAGATAGTTCTTTTTCCATTATAAAAGGAGGTCGACTTGTGACTCATTCCTTTGTTCCAGTTTTTTTGCAAAATCTTTTGTAATCACTTTTTTTAAATTTATAAAGTTGGTGTTTGTTATTTACAATTATAATTCCTTTTATATTTGTTAAAAAGTTGGTATAAGTAATGCAAAAAACTGAGTTCCAATTCAAAAGTGTGAAAGATTGTGTTTGATTTCCAAAAGTTTTTAAAGGTTTTTAAATTTTGTTCAAATCTTATTCCTTGAAAGTGAAAGTGGAAAAGGAAGGTGATTTGTGAGTTTGAAGAGTTTTAAAAAAAAAACGTGTTTGAAGTTTTGAAAATATTTAAAGGTTTGTGAAAGAAGTGTTTAAGGAAGAAAAAAAAGAAAAAAAAAACAGGATATACATAGATTGCTTGTGTTTTTCTTTGATCTTTCTTAACAGGTTACAAGTTTGTTTGTTGATCATTGTCAGCATACACCCCAGTGTATAGGGAGGTGGTTATTCAACCACAAAGAACCCTGGATGTAGGGTTCTTAGGTAAGAATCTTTACCTTTTTCATTTTTCTCTTATTTGAGTGTGATTTGTTGAAACTGCATGAAAAGGGTGTTAAGATTGTTTGATTAGAGTTCTTTTGTGTTGTTATGCATGTTGGATGCCTTATAAATCAATTTGAATAGGTTTGGATAGAGTTTGTTTGAAAAAAGTTGTATTTCAAAATTTAAAGGGTTGTTTGGATACGGATTTTAGAAGAAATTTTTGAAGAAGTTTGAGAATTAAAAGGTGTTAGAAAGTTTCATTAGGATTAAGATAGGTTTTATACTAGATTTAGTTCAAGTTTGAAGAAGATTGAAGCAAGTTGTGTGTCAAAAAAAGAAAAAGTAAGCTAGAAACCTGCATAGTCCACATTCTGCTTGTTTTCATGAACCTTTTGTGCTTAAATCTTGCTAAATCTGCTAGAGTTAGGTTGATAGAGGATTGTAGGTGGTTTGTATGTTAATTGAAGCTTGTGTGTGCAAAATCTGAGCCTGTAAAACTCATTTGTGTGCAATCTGTTAAGCAAAAAGTCCACAGACCTCATAATATTACATCAGCAACTTAGAATTACTAGTGTGTGCTTTGTTTGAGATTTTTGATTGTATAAAGTGCTTGTTTCCTACTTGTTGTGACTCCCTACACTCAGAAAGAGTGTAGGGGTGCCTTTGTTCCACAAAATCAACACCAAACAAGTCACAGCCAAGCTCCTCTTGGCTTAACTTCCTTTGTGAAAAAATAAGCATATAAGCTTGTGTTCAAGTTGGACACTGTCACGTTTTTCATTTTGATCTTGCTTAACTTAGTTAAAAGAAGGATTGGATTTGTGTTTCTAGCATCAAAAGGTCACAGTGTTGGATTGTGAAAGTGTAAAAAGAAAAAAAAACAAAGAAGCAAAAAGGGGTTCTTCAGGCTCGAACCCCCGCCACCACACTCAACACACTCATCCTTAACCGTTGCGCCCTTGGGTCTTTTACTGACCAAGGGTGCAAAGGTTATTTATTTAACCTGTTTTCACTTTGTGCTTTTCAAATTAAGTCGTGACCAAATAAGCTCATTTGAGCTTATTGGTTCAACTTTTTGGCTATTTTTTATTTTTCCTAGGATTCTTATAGTAATTAAGATTTTTCTAGCCAGTCTTTAGATTTTTCCTTTTCTTTATTTATTTTTTATAATTTATTTATTAGCCGTATTTTATAAATTGATTAAAAAATAGTAAACAGTAGTTTTAAATTTAGAAAAAATAGTTTTTAAGTTTTGATTTATCTTTTTGAGGTTTACATCTAGTTTGGGTTCCAAAAACTTTAATTTTTAATTGTATATTATTTTAAGGTTTTTGTTAAACTTTAATAATTTTTATAAAATTATAAAAAAGGGTTTAGGAACTTTAATTTGCATTTTTCTCTTAGTTAGATTATTTTAAGATTTTATAAATTTTTTAGAATTAATTTTATAAACTTTTTATTTTTCTTATTATTTTAATATTATTTTATTATTAAAATTAAAAAGTTTTATTTTTTTTTCTTTTTCATTTTTCTTAAGTTCATTAGCATTAATTAGGACTTTTACCATTTTTAGAATAATTTTATAACTTTTAGATTTATTTTTATAATTATTTTAAGTTTAATTACTTTTAAATAAATTTTAATCATTTTTAGGAGTTTAAAAATAGTTTAATTTGGTTTTAAAATTTTTAAAAATATTTTTTAGCTTAATTAGGTCATTTTTGAGGTTTACAAACTATAAAATCTTGTTTAGGGCTTTTTAATATTTAAAAGTGATTTTTAGGGCTTTAATTAGCATTAAAAAGTCATTATTAAATTAATTAAAAGGTTTTGGCAAGTTTGGATTTTTTGTAAACTCTTAGAATATTATTTGGGATTTTTAGTAATTTTTAGGAATTTTTAGGTTAAAATTTTAAATTTTGTGCTTTTTACGTTTCTACGTCGTAACTTTCTAGTAGTGTTTTTGTCTTATTTTTCTATTTTTTTTGTCTTCGTCATTTTCTCTTCTTTTCTTCTTGTTAATAATCAAAAACATTAATCATCAATCCAATTCACAACACACGTGCCTCCTCGAGAGAACGATTCCCATTTGGGTCATAACTTGTGGTTTTCCTAAACCACTCGTTAACGCTTACCACTATTTTACCTCCTTTTCATAAAGGTGTGTAAAAACAACTACATCACAAGTACTCCAAATACGTGAGCAATCACAACCTTGATTCGGGATTTCATCACTCGATCATTGTATTCGAATCTCAAACCAAAGAAAAAGGCAAAAATAGATAAATACTTTCGTGAAGCTTAATCTTGATAATACAAACTATAAGGTGGGTATAAGGCGGTTGTATTTCACGACCTAAAGGAAAAAGGCTCTTAAGTGCTTCGCGCCGCCTCGTTTCCTCCGCTTGCTTGTGCGTATTTGATTTTGAGAGTGAATCGAGGGTTTTGCCGCCCAAAGTATTATTACATATCATATATATTTTCTTGGTTTCCATTTGATTAAACCCTCTTGAACGATTTGGTGTTCCACCATCGTTCTAAAGTCATCGAAGGCGTTCACTCCACGTGATCGTTTTCATTCCTTGAGGCCTTTTTAATCAAGAGATTTGATTAGTGAGGAGATTTGTGGACTTTTTGTCTACTTAATATATTCACCAATTTCCAAAAAGGTTAATACAATCAAAAACCACAAAAAAAAAATTGAAAAACACAAAATACCAAAAAGAATCTTCTTTGCTCGTCTCCACGTTGTACGTGACGTTTATGCTCACTCGTAATCAAGCAAAACGTGCACGTAAACGCAAGAACAAAACTCCCACTCCAACTCATTCTAGTGAGGAGTCTCCTATTGACGAACCCATTGTACGAGAAGAACCAACCATGGCGAATCGAACTATGATGGAGTTGCTTCAAGCACCCACCGAGGGTTATGGAGAAGCTATTGTGATTCCCGCAATCCTTGCGGAGAATTTTGAGGTGAAAACGGGTATGTTGTCAATGATCCAAAACAACAAATTCCGTGGTGATGAGAAGGACAATCCTCACAACCATATCCGCCAATTTAATCGTCTTACCGCCACGTGCAAATTTAAGGATGTCTCGAATGACTCGATTAAGATGATGTTATTTACGTATTCCTTAGCAGGGCCCGCTAAAATTTGGTTAGAGAAAGAGCCACCCAATTCTATATTGACGTGGAAGGATCTCGTTTCGAAGTTTGTGAACCAATTTTTTCCGCCCTCTAAGACTACGCATTTGAAAAATGAGATTTCTAAATTTTCACAAGAATCAAATGAAAGTTTTTCTACGGCTTGGAATAGGTTTAAGGAGATGTTACATGAATGTCCTCATCACGGTTTTTCCGATTTGCACCAAATCGACACGTTTTACAATGGACTTAACGATCATGAAAGAGATTATTTAAATGCCGCCGCGGGTGGTATTTTTTGTGTAAAACGGTTGAAGAAGCTTTGGTCATAATCGAGAATAGGTCTAAGGTTTATAGCCCTCGTCACACACCGAGTGTTGCCAAAAGGGGCTCATCATCGTCTCAAAGTATCAATGCATTACATGATGAAGCAAATGAAGAAAACCGATTTTTCGATAGATTTGCTAACCTTATGTCCCATTGGAAGGTTCAAGAAGCTTCCAATTCCGCTTCGGTCAAAGCGGTTTCTAAAAGTTGTTTGTCGTGTGGGGGAGCTCATGATCTTTCCGAGTGCATTACCGCGGATGGTAACACTTCGAATGCTTTTGTAGCCACGGGAACTTATAACCAAATAGGTCAAGGTTCTCGTTCAAATCAAGCTCCACCCAATCAAAATGCTAATAATTATCGCAACAACAACCAAGGTGGAAATTACCAAGGAAATCAAAGGAATTATAACAAAGGTAATTACCTAAGTGGAAATGGGCAAATTTCAAATCAAAACCAAAACTGTGATTTTCAAAACAATGCCCAAGGTTTTCAAAACGATCACACCAAAAATCTTCAAGGAGAGTTTTTGAGTTATGCTAAGGCTAATGATGCTAAGTTTGACAATATGCAACGTGAAATGGTTAGCTTAAGATCCGAGTTGAAAAACGAGCTTAAAAACGAACTTGCTAATGAACTTAAAACTCATGCTAATAAAATGGAAGGAAATGTCACACGACTCCAACAAAATCAACAAAAAATGGAGCAAGGACAACATGAGATTAAGCAAGAGTTGTTAAAAGCGGATGCTAGGCAATCTAAGTTTGAAGACCGAATGGCTAAAATGTTTGAAGCTATCATGTGTAAGCCCTCTTCTTCGGGTGGTCTTCCTAGTGATACCATCGTGAACCCGAAAGGAGAATTGAAGGTTGTTGCCACTCGTAGTGGTAAAACTTTCAAAGAACCCATTTCTCGTCCAAGTACTTCTATGGAGAAGGAAAAAGAGAAAGAACCCGAGGTTGTGGTTGAAAAGGAGCACATTACAATCCCACGAAGTACCGCTCAAACCACACCTACGGTTGAACCAATACCCATTATGGAACCCGAGATTCCAAGGCCGATGCCTATGCCTAATTTGCCCCAACCCACACCACCTTTACCCTACCCATCAAGACGAGACAAGGAAAAGGCACAAGTACGAAATAATTATCAATTTGAACTTTTTATGAAAATGTTTCGTGACTTGCATTTTAATATAAGTTTTGCCGACGCCTTAGTCATGATGCCTCGATTTGCCGCGAACTTCAAAAGTATGTTGAATAACAAAGAGAAATTGCAAAAATCGTCTAGTTGTTCATCGGTTTTTCTAAGCCGCATACCTCAAAAAGTCGGTGATCCTGGAAAGTTTTTAATCCCATGTGCTATCCAAGACATGGAAGAATGCTACACCTTGGCCGATCTTGGTGCTAGTATTAATTTGATGCCTCTTGAGATTTTTAAATCGCTCAATCTTCCAAATCTCACTCCTTCAAGAATGTCAATCGAAATGGCCGATCATTCTACGATTCTAGCTTGTGGAGTTGCCGATGACGTCTTCGTGAAGGTTGGGAAATTCTATTATCCCGTGGACTTCATTGTTGTTGATATTCCCATCGATCCTAAAGTTCCGTTAATTTTAGGTCGATCTTTTTTGGATACCTCGAGAGCACTTATCGATGTGCATGCAAGAAAAATCACTCTTCGTTTCAATGAGGAAGAACTCGTTATTAATGCAACCCAAAACTCCACTCTTTCTCATGTGTATTCGATCACATCTTTGTACAATGTCAATTCCACCAAAAGCATTTGCAAAAAGATTTCCAATAGAGTTTTAGGAGTTGTTGAGAAAAATGAAGTTCCGTCCCCTCCGCCGGTGGAGGTCAAGAGTGTTAAGCCTATGATTCCAATCTCGAGTGATTCTTCGGATGATGAATACGTTGATCCCGATGGGGAGGTTTTCTTTGTTGACAAAAGATTTTAAAACTTGCCACCACCTAAACCAAAAATATTTCAAAATGTGAGAATTTTTAGTGTGACTAACATTGTTTTAGATACACCAAATATTTTTGACAAAATTAAATCGGGTTTTCACAAGGAGAGTGTAAAAGATGAAAAAGGAAAAGATTTTGAATCTAATTTAAAAGATTTTTCTACAACTCTAACTCCGTCATCACCGCGTTTATTGAGTACTACAAGCTCGTCTTCTCCTTTTGACGATGCTTTGTGTGGACTTAGTGTGGGGGAAGCCCCTTATGTTCCCTCCCCTTTCTCCACCGAGGACGAGATATTTGATCCTGGAATTGCTTATATAGGGAAATCTCGGTCTTCCACCGATGCAATAAATGGAAAATCTTTTCATTTGATTGGTGCGAGTCTACCTCGAGTAGCTCAATGTTATGACTTACCCATTGTCCCACCCTTCTATTTCTTCTCTCCTATTTTCTTCTATCCCATTGGGATTTGTGTTGGAGTAGTGTTGTTTCGTCTTTCATCCGAAAACGAAGACGCTATCTTTGACCCCGGTATACGTTTATCGGATTTTTAAAAGTACTTCACGTGCTTTTGGGCCTTGTTTATCATGTAAGCCCCACCAAAAATTGACCATACCATGATTATCCCTAAATGATCACATTTATGGGGATTCGAGTCGAGCTTTTGACTCAGTTATCAAAAACAAGGTGCCTCGTGGGGGAGACCCATGCTTATCCATGTACATATTATTGCTTTCTAATTAGTTAATGTGAGGGGATTTGTGCCCTTCCAACCTTTGTTCCATGGTTGTTTGTGAATTGTGGTTTTTAGATTATCATCTTCACGATTGGAGCCTCTCGTGTTCGTTTCATGGGAGCACTCGATCGTTTGCTTTGGAGGCCTTTCCCAATATCCATATGATATATCCTTTTTATGCTCTAACCTTAGGTTTTTAGCACACTTCATAAATTGCTATTACTTATTGGTTACACCCTTTCCATGCTAGATTAGGCATTCGACTACGTCTCTAGTATGGGGGTGTTTTGTACCCCTAGACTCGAAACATTGAGGACAATGTTTAACTTTAGTATGGGGGGTGAATAGATACTTGCCTTGCCAAACCTTCACGCTTTCTAAAGTTTATCGTTTTGTTTATCATTTTGTTGCAAAATAAGGCTAAAAATGGCCAAATTTTAAAATTTTTCTCATGTTTCATAAGTGTTTGAAGACACGAATGTAGATTTTCCGATGGCGAGAATAAGAGTAATTTTTGACTCGACCGTGTGTGTTGAGCACTTAGCTTTGATTCCTTAACTACACATTAGGCTAAGTCTCTTAAATGAGGACGAGAAATGATAGAGTTAATTATAAGTTACTATGCTAAACGTAGAATACTCGTGTTCTTTCAAAAACTCATGTGTTCTCGTTGTTTGCTTATTCTCCCTTCGCATGTAAATATTTTTTGCTTAACAAATATTGATTTAGCGGTTTAGTTTTGATTGTTGGGTTTCTAGTCTTTTCTAGTAGCTTCCGTGTAATTAAATTGGGAAGACATTAAGGTATCGCCAGCGTCACGGTTTTGAAGTATTGGCAACCCGAATAATCGAAAGCTTCACCTAATAATAAGATTTCAAGTGCTCACCTAAATCTAGCAAACAATTTGAAGCCCCACAAGGCCTAAAATCTATGCAAACTTGAAAGTGAATCAAGCCTTAATCTTCGAAGCTTTAAAGATCTAAAATTCGCTTTAGCGTGAGGATATACGTCTTTGGCTAATAAAACCACCGATGATGGCGGATAATAAAAGGCAAGGCAAGACCGAAGTCATAATAAAAGCTTCATGGCGAAGTTGAATAAAAGATGGAGGTAAACCAAAGATAATAAGGCCCTTCTGTTAGGGGGCGTATAAAAGTCTTGGTAATAAGTCTCATGTTCAAAACTGTTATAAAACCGTGTTTATCGATTCTTCTTGTCGACTTAATTTTTTAACATCGTTGTCTATTAGGGGGGGTTATTGATTTGATGGTCTTAGTTACATCGTTAGGACTCTATTTTTAGACCTAAATCTCTATTATCGCATAAGTCAACAATGTATCCTCGTGATCATTAAGACATAATAAAATATAAGAGATACAACTTAGGAATAATGGGAGAATAAGTACGTGATTAGGGCATATGAGTAGTGTTAGCATTACTAACTTATGATGACAATGATCTCGTTGCACGCTTGGCATGGAATTAAGGTGAAAATCGAGGACGACGAAATTATTTCTAACGAAGCATTCACATGTTCTTATTCTATAAACCTAAACGTCCCATTTTGCGATGAAAATCATACATTATGTCTATAACACAAGTAGTAGTAATAGTCGTAGTATAGCCAGTTTATCATTTCAAATAAAGTGAATAAAATTAAATTTTGGAGATGCTTTGATACTTTATTCTAGCATTGCGTGAGGGCACGGCAATGGTTTAGTATGGGGGAGTGATGAGACTGCTTTTATACATGGTCTCATCGTCTAAAAACGGCCTTTAAATGCATTAAATATCATAAAATATGCCAAATATATGCTCGTGTTTGTTACTTGTGTATTTTTAGGTACGGATATTGTGGAATTGGCAAAAGAACACAAGAATCAATCAAAAACGAACACGGGAAAACGAAGACGCACAATGAACCAAGCTCATTTATGGAATTTTGCAAAAAGACCCCTCAAGTTTGAAGAATTGGCAAAAATGGCCCCTCATCTTTGAAGAACTTGTCATAATTAACCCTCAAAAATGTTAATTGTGCAAGTGTGATCCTTGAAGAATGAAGATTGTACAAGATTTGCCCTTGGGAATTGATCAAAGTTGCTAAGTTAGTCAAATATGTCAAAAGGACTGAATTTGCAAATGTATTTGGACTTTGGATGAAAAAGGAATTAACAAATAGACTGGAAATGAAAACCATTTAACCAATGTCAAGGTTAAAAAGGACGGGTAATGCAAATGTCCACCTTTAGCCCAACAAACCCCACAGCCCATTATCTTAAATACCCGGTTTTCATTTTTTTTTTTCATAGTCAAATCTAGTCAAACCCACACTTAACCCCATTTCCCTCCACTAACATTTATTTAAAATGTTAAATCCCTAATTCAGATTAAACAGACTCCCTAATCCTAGACGAACCCTAAAACACCCCAGCTTCAATTAAGCTCAAATCAAAGGGGTATCACTCCAAATCGTGCAGAATGCTAATTACCCCTCCCATAATCCTTTCCCACCTCACCAAACATCTCCACATGCATTGTGGACCCCTCCCCATTGGTCCCCTGCAACGTCTCTTTCCCACAACCCAACAACCCGACACATCCAACGATTCCAAGGCTTTCCTTTGCCTCCAAGGAGTGTTAGACGTCCAAGATTGCTTTCCACAGCTGGCATTTCACATGGCAAAGACTTTTGACCAAGATTCAAGCAAAGACCAAAGGGCTTTTCTGGCAATTCCATCTCTAGGGTTTAGGATATGCATTTTTCTTGTATTTTTAATTCAATAGTTCTAGATAGTTCTTTTTCCATTATAAAAGGAGGTCGACTTGTGACTCATTCCTTTGTTCCAGTTTTTTTGCAAAATCTTTTGTAATCACTTTTTTTAAATTTATAAAGTTGGTGTTTGTTATTTACAATTATAATTCCTTTTATATTTGTTAAAAAGTTGGTATAAGTAATGCAAAAAACTGAGTTCCAATTCAAAAGTGTGAAAGATTGTGTTTGATTTCCAAAAGTTTTTAAAGGTTTTTAAATTTTGTTCAAATCTTATTCCTTGGAAGTGAAAGTGGAAAAGGAAGGTGATTTGTGAGTTTGAAGAGTTTTAAAAAAAAAACGTGTTTGAAGTTTTGAAAAGATTTAAAGGTTTGTGAAAGAAGTGTTTAAGGAAGAAAAAAAAGAAAAAAAAACAGGATATACATAGATTGCTTGTGTTTTTCTTTGATCTTTCTTAACAGGTTACAAGTTTGTTTGTTGATCATTGTCAGCATACACCCCAGTGTATAGGGAGGTGGTTATTCAACCACAAAGAACCCTGGATGTAGGGTTCTTAGGTAAGAATCTTTACCTTTTTCATTTTTCTCTTATTTGAGTGTGATTTTTTGAAACTGCATGAAAAGGGTGTTAAGATTGTTTGATTAGAGTTCTTTTGTGTTGTTATGCATGTTGGATGCCTTATAAATCAATTTGAATAGGTTTGGATAGAGTTTGTTTGAAAAAAGTTGTATTTCAAAATTTAAAGGGTTGTTTGGATACGGATTTTAGAAGAAATTTTGGAAGAAGTTTGAGAATTAAAAGGTGTTAGAAAGTTTCATTAGGATTAAGATAGGTTTCATACTAGATTTAGTTCAAGTTTGAAGAAGATTGAAGCAAGTTGTGTGTCAAAAAAAGAAAAAGTAAGCTAGAAACCTGCATAGTCCACATTCTGCTTGTTTTCATGAACCTTTTGTGCTTAAATCTTGCTAAATCTGCTAGAGTTAGGTTGATAGAGGATTGTAGGTGGTTTGTATGTTAATTGAAGCTTGTGTGTGCAAAATATGAGCCTGTAAAACTCATTTGTGTGCAATCTGTTAAGCAAAAAGTCCACAGACCTCATAATATTGCATGAGCAACTTACAATTACTAGTGTGTGCTTTGTTTGAGATTTTTGATTGTATAAAGTGCTTGTTTCCTACTTGTTGTGACTCCCTACACTCAGAAAGAGTGTAGGGGTGCCTTTGTTCCACAAAATCAACACCAAACAAGTCACAGCCAAGCTCCTCTTGGCTTAACTTCCTTTGTGAAAAAATAAGCATATAAGCTTGTGTTCAAGTTGGACACTGTCACGTTTTTCATTTTGATCTTGCGTAACTTAGTTAAAAGAAGGATTGGATTTGTGTTTCTAGCATCAAAAGGTCACAGTGTTGGATTGTGAAAGTGTAAAAAGAAAAAAAAAACAAAGAAGCAAAAAGGGGTTCTTCAGGCTCGAACCCCCGCCACCACACTCAACACACTCATCCTTAACCGTTGCGCCCTTGGGTCTTTTACTGACCAAGGGTGCAAAGGTTATTTATTTAACCTGTTTTCACTTTGTGCTTTTCAAATTAAGCCGTGACCAAATAAGCTCATTTGAGCTTATTGGTTCAACTTTTTGGCTATTTTTTATTTTTCCTAGGATTCTTATAGTAATTAAGATTTTTCTAGCCAGTCTTTAGATTTTTCCTTTTCTTTATTTATTTTTTATAATTTATTTATTAGCCGTATTTTATAAATTGATTAAAAAATAGTAAACAGTAGTTTTAAATTTAGAAAAAATAGTTTTTAAGTTTTGATTTATCTTATTTAGGTTTACATCTAGTTTGGGTTCCAAAAACTTTAATTTTTAATTTTATATTATTTTAAGGTTTTTGTTAAACTTTAATAATTTTTATAAAATTATAAAAAAGGGTTTAGGAACTTTAATTTGCATTTTTCTCTTAGTTAGATTATTTTAAGATTTTAGAAATTTTTTAGAATTAATTTTATAAACTTTTTATTTTTCTTATTATTTTAATATTATTTTATTATTAAAAATAAAAGTTTTATTTTTATTTCTTTTTCATTTTTCTTAAGTTCATTAGCATTAATTAGGACTTTTACCATTTTTAGAATAATTTTATAACTTTTAGATTTATTTTTATAATTATTTTAAGTTTAATTAGTTTTAAATAGATTTTAATCATTTTTAGGAGTTTAAAAATAGTTTAATTTGGTTTTAAAATTTTTAAAAATAGTTTTTAGCTTAATTAGGTCATTTTTGAGGTTTACAAACTATAAAATCTTGTTTAGGGCTTTTTAATATTTAAAAGTGATTTTTAGGGCTTTAATTAGCATTAAAAAGTCATTATTAAATTAATTAAAAGGTTTTGGCAAGTTTGGATTTTTTGTAAACTCTTAGAATATTATTTGGGATTTTTAGTAATTTTTAGGAATTTTTAGGTTAAAATTTTAAATTTTGTGCTTTTTACGTTTCTACGTCGTAACTTTCTAGTAGTGTTTTTGTCTTATTTTTCTATTTTTTTCGTCTTCGTCATTTTCTCTTCTTTTCTTCTTGTTAATAATCAAAAACATTAATCATCAATCCAATTCACAACACACGTGCCTCCTCGAGAGAACGATTCCCATTTGGGTCATAACTTGTGGTTTTCCTAAACCACTCGTTAACACTTACCACTATTTTACCTCCTTTTCCTAAAGGTGTGTAAAAACAACTACATCAAGGCACCTGTCCACTCTACTTTCGAGGTCGGCGAGGGTTCGGGTACGAGGCGCGTGGATCCTGTCCAGGCCCATATCACTGCACGGGCTGCACGCCAGGCACAGGATGTTGCGGAGATTCATGCTCTGCTATATGTCGGACAGCTTGGACGCACTGCTCTACAGTCACGTCAGGACCTTCTGTGCTGGACTGTTAGTGAATAGGCACATGCTGCTCGTGGAGCATGGTCCACGACTTACCATTCTCTCCAGTGGTTGCTAGAGGAGAATGAGTTCCTCCGTGAGCAGATCTACCTATTGTAGAGTCAGCAGACGGAGACTCACACCGCTCTCATGACCATGGAGCAGACTCTTGCCATCTTCTTCGATCTCCAGGACGTCCGTCACCAGGGATTGACATCAGATACCGCTCATCTTTAGGGAGTTCAGCAGACCCTCAGAGACAAGTTCTTGGAGGCACTCCGACTCCTTAAGGAGACCCGAGAGGCCATGACTGTGATGCAGGATGCCATGCAGGAACCAGCCGTCTCATCACCACCAGTGGCACCAGCCGTATCTGAGGAGTCCGTCAGGCATGAGTAGACTAGGTGTACTAGATCTTTTGTACATCCTGATAAGCTATTAGGGTTGCATCCCAGCTGTGACAACCACGGTTTTTAGGTTCGTCAATTAGTTTTATTTTGTCCATATTTCGTGGAATTACGTGTCTTTATGTGTTTATGAGTTATGTGGTGTGAATAGAGTGTGGTTTGGACATCGTTTTCGGGTACGGGGTACCATGTGAGTGAAACGATGTGTGATTGTTTCATGTTCATGAGCTCACATAGTAGTGACTATGAAATATGATGGTGTTATTTAGTGGTTTTACGTATACATATATGTATTATAGAAATCGTATTTTTACGATTTAGGGTTGTGCATTTAGGGCTCTCGGATGAACTATTTAGTCACGGGAATAATTTACTGGATGGTCTTAAGTCATTTAGGACTTAATTATATAATTTATTTCATACTCTAAGAGTTTTTATAAAACTGTAAATTTTTACGTCTTTTACGGTATACGCGTAAATTTGATTAGTTTTACGGTTTTGAGGTTTTGGAGGTTTTTGGAGCTGAAATAAATTAATGTAAATTAAGGTAATTAATACATTAATTAATAACAAAAAGAAAATAAAAATAAAAAATAATAAAGGGGGTCGGTTTGGACGACGCAAGAAAGAAAGAAGGAAAAGCTCAAAACAGGCCCAATGGACTTGTAATGGGATTAGGGGGCCTTTAGGACATAACCAAACCAACCCATAACCAAAATAATCAGAGTTTTAACCTCCATAACAGCTCCTAGCCGAAATTCAACAATGGTGGCCAATTAGGGTTTCAAAAATAAAGATCCTCCCTTGATTTCTAAGGTAAAACCTTCAAAACACTTGTTCTATTAATGATTTTAATCGATTTAATCATGTAATTGATCTTATGATGGATTAGGGTTTGTGAGTTTTCTGAGATTAGTGAGATTAGGGTTCATATGAGTTGATTACTTTGGTTATTATGAAGATTATTGATCGTACTTAGGGTTTAATCATGTTTAAATTCTTTTTTAAAAACTGAGCAGAATTGTTTTGTCCATTGTTTTGATCATATCTAGAGTTATACAAACTTTTAAATTTCAGATCTTATGTCCCTGGAAAGGTAACTGAATCAGCTTTCAAATGAAAGAAACTAGAACTAAATTGGAGGTAGGGAAGTGAGTCAAAAACAGGTTATATCAGTCGGGTGTCAAAACAGTTTTTGGATCAGCCTGTTTTCATTTTATGAATTGAACTGTTTGGGGTACTTAGTGTTATAATTGGAGCTTCAAATGAACATGAGGTTTATATTATATATTAAATAAAAGATCTGGAGAAGGGCTAAGAAAATGGGATAGGGTAAGACTCTCTGGTCATAACAAACTCTTTATATGTTCAAAATCAGTAAATTCTAGATAGGTAAAAGTATGTATATATATATATATATATATATATATATATATATATATATATATATATATATATATATATATATATATATATATATATATATATATATGGAGGCCTTAACAGTAGCTTTAAGGTTGAGTCCAAAGGTTAGAGTTAGCTAACACATTTAAGGACATAGGGTTTCTTTTAAAGGGCATGTTATTTTTGTTAAGTGGGTGTTAGACCAATAGTTTGAAGTATGAAAAACGGGATTATTTTGGGTTAAATGCTAACGGGACGAGTTATGAACTAAACTAAGTTAAGGGCTTTAGATAGGGGTGTAATGAGATTCATATGGCGTATAAATGGGGTTAAGTTGTAGGATAAGGTTAGATATCCATCATAGATTAATGAGCCATTTTGGTATGTGTTTTATGTCTTGATTGTATACGTTTGTGTGTTTAGATTTGTTCTAGAGCACGAGTACTTGGAGAAGCTTGTTCAGGTGAGTTTCATAGTCCCATGTATTTTTATGATTTGATTTACAGATGGAATGGAAGAGATACTGTATGGTTTTGTAAAGAATTCTGTGGATGTTTTTATGGTTTGTGATAGACTTGTGTGTACACTTATGTGATTAACTGCTATGTGATTCTTGATTGTGTTTATGATTTGGATCGGGGGACACGTACCGTCTCAGTTATTGTGGTTTGACTTGGTACCAAGGGGATGTTGACAAGGCGGGGCCTTGGGATTGGTTCATAGGTGTATGGGCGCCTATGGGACCATGGTTATTGGTAAGGTTGAAGCCTTGGAATTGTGGTTATTGGTAAGGCTTGGAGCCTTGGATTTGTGGTGATTGGTTAATCTTGAGTGCTAGTTGTTAATATATAATTGTAGCACATTTTCCATATGTTCTTTTGTTAATGGTTGTTATTCACAGCTTATAACTGATTTAGCATTGGAGTCTAAACCTATGACTCTTACCAACTTTATGTTGACGTGTTTTAGTGTCTCTTTCAGGTGAGAATGTGGTTAAGCGTGAGAATAGGAGTGGCTAGCTGGAAGGCTTAGGATTACATTTGGAGGAATCCCCTTTCCTCTTAGTCTTTATTTATGTTTGAATAAGTGATACTTTGTAGACACCTATATGTTTGTTATTTGTTAATTGTATGTCTTTGGTAAGAGGTAGACCTGTTACCTACTTACCTAGACGCCTGCATTGTTTGAGATATCTTCATGACATTGTGTCACCATTTATAATATTTCCATTTCATTTAGTTATCTCTATAGACACGCTATTGTTGTGATGATATCTATACGTCACGCCCCATATTCCGCCATGGTGGGGTGTGACAGAATGGTATCAGAGACAATGGTTATAGAGAATTAGGTTGCTTAGCCTAGTCTATAGCTTAAGGATCCCTGCATATAGGCGTCATAGGATTACGTGTGGTCTTGATTGTATTATCCTAAATTTTATTTTTTGTGAATTTTGACTAGTTTGAGTTGAAATGTAGTTGCCCATACTTAGTCATCTATTAATTTCTGTTTTGCTTTTGATATATAAATTACTTTCACCATAGTAAGTTATTTGGTGTACCTAATGTATAGTATTTTTCTTTTGATGTTTAAGTCATGTTCCCTAAGAATCATGTGGTGATTCGAGTTACTAGGAGTAGGTGGATAGGAAGGATCTTAAGTTGTTTCCACTCTTATGGGTGACATGACTTATAACTGATTATGATGTTGTGTTGGAGTTTGTCTATGCTGTTTTAGCTAGACCATGGATTTATGTATTCCAAGAGTTTGACTATATTATTTTAATAGATAGAGTTTTGGACCTTATTGTTTATATGATTATGAGCTTATGTGAGTAGATGGATTTATGTGTTATATGTTGTATTGATTCTTATAAGTGTCATCATAGGAGAGAGCGCATTGAGGAAAGGGTAATTGTATAAGTATGGTGGCCAACATAGTCATACAAGTACCACAACTTCAATGGGTTCTTAAGTATGATTACATGAAAGAGGGTTAGTACATGTTTGTATATGATGACATGTGGATTTTTGGATATATGTATAATATATGGGTTTATGTAACGGCTGTCTACTATATGGCTATTTTATAGTGTGTTATATGTTTTGGGTTATACTCATGTTGTGTGATTATGGGGTCACACGATATGGAGTGGTTTTAGTGATGGGTTTTATGCCTTGTTTTAAGATGGTGATTACTCGTATTGAAAAACGAGTGTATAACGCGATTGATTGATCTGACATGTATGGTAACGAGTATGTTTTGGGTGATTTAATTGGTATATATATGCGGATGTATATATACTAGTATGTGTTAAGTTATGATATATGGTCGTTCAATAGTTATTATAACTTGAACGTACCTTGTGTTTGCTCGTGTTTTATGGTGCTGGAGTTTGATGGAGTTCCAACGACGTTTTGAGTCTTTCGATGTATGTCTACATTTGGGTATGTATTTTAATTAATGAGAACTACTAAATTTTCTTGCAAGTAAGTGTGGCTAATTATAGGAAAATGATTTTGAAAATAATTTGTAAGTGTATGGTATGATATCGTGCATTATATATCTTTTATATAAGTTTGTGGTAGTAAGTTTTAAAAAAATTTGTCTTGAAAATAATTGGATTAGTTTTCTAGGTAACATGTGATAATACATTTTAAAGGGTGAATAAATTTTACAATGATTTTCTTAAATAGAGTTAAAATTTTAGAAGTATTTAACTAGACGGAAAGAGTAAAAAGGGAGATTTTATTATAGTAATGATAATAATAACACCACACCTTGTAAACTTGTAATAGTTTAGTTATAACCAGCCTAAATGGATTATATAAAATAATAATAATAATAATATAGATTAAAATGAAAGAAAAAAAAACACTATATTTTATAAACATGTATTGGTTTCATAATAACAAGCGAAATAAGTTTAATATGGGTAAACAAGATAATGGTTAGAATAAGATTGTAGTATACCAACTAGTTGATATCCTTGATAAATTAATGAAGATAAAAGATGAGTTTATGGTTAAAAATGAGTATGATTGATTTTAGTAGTACTGAAGTTTATGAGAAGTAACTAATTGGGACAAAAGTTTAAAATTTTCTAAGGTATCGAAATTTGGTAATACTAATCATGACGAGTCTAATTTTTCATTGTTAGCACACTCCATTGATATTTCGAATTACATTGTTTTGTTTTCAGTTGTTTTCGCTAGGGTTCGTTTTACCCTATATTTTATTTTGGGACACGATTGTTTGGAATTCTTTTGGTACACGTCATGATTTAGTTATGCGGTTCTGGAAACGTTAGGATGAGAGGATAGAGTTGGGTAGTATTACTTATGGTTAGATATTAGAATGCAGAGATGTGTTTTGGTTTAAAGGTTGTGTTGAAGGAATGGTTAAGATTTGTAGAGTTTTGAAACTTAGATTAGTTACGGGATTAAGGGAGTAAGTAAAGTTAGTTGACTGGTCGTGGGAACGAGATGTCATGAAATGAGAAGTTGGTTGAAGTACCATTAGGAGATTGATGAAAGTACCAGCGGATGTGAGGGTAGAGTAGAAATTTTCTACTAATGGAAAGATTGCGAAAATAACACGCAAGGGAATTGGTATAGTTATGGAGGCGATGAAGTAGTAGACACGTGAAGGAAGACATGGATGTGAAAGAATGATTGGTAGGAGGCTGATTAATGGTGATTACAACAAGTAAGGAAGAGTGAGCCATTGAGGGGTTGAAGTACCTTTAGAAATATTGTGGTAGATGAGTTGAAGTTAGAGGCTACTGGGTAGTGTGAAGTTCCTAGGTAACATCATAGAGACGAGAAGGAGTGCTTGAAGAGCTACATCGTGAATCAAGGAGCTGAAAGGACTACGTGCCGGCTGCTAGAACGAAGAAAGAGATTTCGAAGGCGTCACAGAAATTGCAAGGACTGGAAAGGTGACAAGCACTATGATGGGAATCTCTGTATGGTTCGTGACGAAGAAGGACAAATCGAGTACCGGAGTGGAGTTACAAAGAGCTGAACTAGTGGATCGTGATGAATTGCCGTAGAGGTAACAAGGGGAGTCTAGTGACTACGCGGATAGAATTTTTGTGGCAATCAATATCGAGGGATGAGTAGTGAAGCTGAGCTGAATAAGTTCATGGAGAAGTGATTAGAGAGTCGGTTTTGTGAAGGTGTTATGAAAGATCTTTGGAAGAGAAAGTTATACATTATCCAATGCACTAGCGATTTCCATAGAATTGATGAATGAAGTAAGAAATTTCTGTTGGACGGGATAATGTAGGAATTAGGGAGAACCATGGAAGGAGAGAACCGAGTATTCCTAGAAGATGATGTTTGAAAGTACCTCATGTTGGGTGCAAGATCAAAATAAAAGTATGAGATTTGAATAAGAATTTAAAATATGGCTTAGTTTAGATAAATGGAAACTAATATGGGTATAAGATGAGAGTGTGATCCGCATGGGATCACATAAAACTCTAGTCTGTCCCTATTAGGAGGGGGTAGGAGAACTGATTGTGAGGAAAAACAAGTGAAACTACTTGGAAAAATTTTTGAGGTATCGATGACTTGAAAGACGGGAAGCATAACATCGTGATGTATGTCATGAGCTGAGGAAGAAGAAGGAAGTGTGGATAGATGCGAATCATGAATGAAATAGGCCGAGATAGGAACCGAAGGTTAAACTTTGGTATAGCCTAATGAGTAGACTAAGGCACTAAGCATGCTAATATTGTTTTAGTGTGGAAAAGAAATGGTACTGAACTATATTGTTTGATTGTAAGGCTTAGTATCGACAATCAAATGGTTGAGGGGTTATAGATGTGATGTGTCATGAGAGACGAAGGGCTTGGTATAACTAAGACAAGATGAGGAGCACTATGACCTTGAAGGTAAGACATTGTGTAGGTATAAAGGAAGTGTTGAGTATTAGGGAAAAAAATCTTTCATGGAAAAAAGTGAGAAAGAAGTGTATAGGTGCTACTAATGATCTATCCAAATTTTATGGAAGTAGTTGTAGCATGGGTTTGGATGGCAGTTGATAGACAAACTGAGATAACCGTCCTTTTGGTGATATGTATAGATCATAAGTTGATTTGGATTGGAAGAGCCTCGTTGTGATAAACTAATCAATATGTGAAATATCGTCATAGGTCACTTGTGTAAGGAAATTGGAATTTTTAAGTAGTTTGCGGTATGGACTAAAGGGAGTTGATGAAAATGATTGGATATGAGTATATCCAGCTAATTAGAAAATGATGGACGAAGTGGGAAATTGATACAAGTATAGGAGTCGTGTTGAGAGCTTGGTGAATGATTTAGAGGGATGTGGGAAACTCGTTACCGATGTCTGAGTTTTCATATAATGATAGTTATCATACTAGAAGTCGATGAATTCCATTTGAGGCACTATATGGAAGGATAGGGTGAGTTGTCCTTATGGTGGACTAAAATTCGTGAGAGATACTACTAATGTGGAAATGGTGTTTGTGGAAAGGACGAGAGAAACAAGAGATGATATATTGAAAAAAAGGAAATCACTAGAGTTTAGTGACAAAGTTATGTAGGAAGTTTCACCCATAGTAACGGGTGGTATGTTTTGGTAAAAAGGGAAAAGTTGATGTCAAGTTTTGTAGGTCCATTTATGATCTTTGGAAAGATCGGACCAGTAGCTTATGGGTACACAATTATCTGGGGAATTAAGTGGTGTACATGATATATTTCATGCATTAAGATTTGGGAAATGTGGTTTGAGAATGCTTATTTGCATATACGGTTATTCGGGATTTGTGATAATTAGAGTCTTTGATTTTCAAAGAGTCATTGCAAGATTTATGGACTATGTGGTCAAGAGTTTGAGAATGAAGTTAAATATTTTTGGTTAATATATCTAGTAAATTGAGTCACGAACTAAAGTTCACGTGGAAATTAGAGGAGTTCTTTTAGAACAAGTATCCTCATGTGATTTGTTGATTGATGTGACAGATCCTAAGGAGTAAATCTCGGGACGAGATTTCTATTAGGAGGGAGTGATGTGAGAACCACGGTTTTGAGGTTTGTCAATTAGTTTTATTTTGTCCATATTTCGTGGAATTACGTGTCTTTATGTGTTTATGAGTTATGTGGTGTGAATAGAGTGTGGTTTGGACATCGTTTTCGGGTATGGGGTACCATGTGAGTGAAACGATGTGTGATTGTTTCATGTTCATGAGCTCACATAGTAGTGACTATGAAATATGATGGTGTTATCTAGTGGTTTTACGTATACATATATGTATTATAAAAAATCGTATTTTTACGATTTAGGGTTGTACATTTAGGGGTCTCGGATGAACTATTTAGTCACGGGAATAATTTACTGGATGGTTTTAAGTCATTTAGGACTTAATTATATAATTTATTTCATATTCTAAGAGTTTTTATTAAACTGTATATTTTTACGTCTTTTACGGTATACGCGTAAATTTGATTAGTTTTACGGTTTTGAGGTTTTGGAGGTTTTTGAAGATGAAATAAATTAAGGTAAATTAAGGTAATTAATACATTAATTAATAATAAAAAGAAAATAAAAAAAATAATAATAAAAGGGGTCGGTTTGGACGACGCAAGAAAGAAAGAAGGAAAAGTCCAAAACAGGCCCAATGGACTTGTAATGGGATTAGGGGGCCTTTAGGACTTTACCAAACCAACCCATAACCAAAATAATCAGAGTTTTAACCTCCATAACAGCTCCTAGCCGAAATTCAACAATGGTGGCCAATTAGGGTTTCAAAAATAAAGATCTTCCATTGATTTCTAAGGTAAAACCTTCAAAACACTTGTTCTATTAATGATTTTAACCGATTTAATCATGTAATTGATCTTATGATGGATTAGGGTTTGTGAGTTTTCTAAGATTAGTGATATTAGGGTTCATATGAATTGATTACTTTGGTTATTATGAAGATTAGTGATCGTAATTAGGGTTTAATCATGTTTAAATTCGTTTTTAAAAACAGGACAAAAATGTTTTGTCCATTGTTTTGATCATATCTAGAGTTATACAAACTTTTAAATTTCGGATCTTATGTCCCTGGAAAGGTAACTTAATTAGCTTTCAAACGAAAGAAACTATAACTAAATTGGAGGTAGGGAAGTGGGTCAAAAACAGGTTACATCAGTCGGGTGTCAAAACAATTTTTGGATCAGCCTGTTTTCATTTTATGTTTTGAATTGTTTGGGGTAATTAGGGTTATAATTGGAGCTTCAAATGAACATGAGGTTTATATTATATACTAAATAAAAGATCTGGAGAAGGGATAAGCAAATGGGATAGGGTAAGACCCTCTGGTCATAACAAACTTTTCATATGTTCAAAATCAGTAAATTCTGGATAGGTAAAAGTATATATATATATATATATATATATATATAGAGGCTTTAACAGTAGCTTTAAGGTTTAGTCCAAAGTGTAGAGTTAGCTAAGACATTTAAGGGCATAGGGTTTCTTTTAAAGGGCATGTTATTTTTGTTAAGTGGGTGTTAGACCAATAGTTTGTAGTATGAAAAACGGGGCTGTTTTGGGTTAAATGCTAACGGGACGAGTTATGAACTAAACTAAGTTAAGGGCTTTAGATAGGTGTGTAATGAGATTTATATGGCGTATAAATGGGGTTAAGTTGTAGGATAAGGTTAGATATCCATCATATATTGATGAGCCATTTTGGTATGTGTTTTATGTCTTGATTGTATACGTTTGTGTGTTTAGATTGGTGCTAGAGCGCGGGTACTTGGAGAAGCTTGTTCAGGTGAGTTTCATAGTCCCATGTCTTTTTATGATTTGATTTCCAGATTGGATGGAAGAGATATTGTATGGTTTTGTAAAGAATGTTGTGAATGTTTTTATGGTTTGTGATGGACTTGTGTGTACACTTATGTGATTAACTGCTATGTGATTCTTGATTGTGTTTATGATTTGGATCGGGGGACACGTACCGTCTCAGTTATTGTGTTTTGACTTGGTACCAAGTGGATGTTGACAAGGCGGGGCCTTGGGATTGGTTCATAGGTGTATGGGCGCCTATGGGACCATGGTTATTGGTAAGGCTTGGAGCCTTGGAATTGTGGTTATTGGTAAGGCTTGGAGCCTTGGATTTGTGGTGATTGGTTAATCTTGAGTGCTAGTTGTTAATACATAATTGTAGCATATTTTCCATATGTTCTTTTGTTAATGGTTGTTATTCACAGCTTATAACTGATTTGGCGTTGGAGTCTAAACCTATGACTCTCACAAAATTTATGTTGACGTGTTTTAGTGTCTCTTTCAGGTGAGAATGTGGTTAAGCGTGAGAATAGGAGTGGCTAGCTGGAAGGCTTAGGATTACATTTGGAGGAACCCCCTTTCCTCTTAGTCTTTATTTATGTTTGAAGAAGTGATACTTTGTAGACACCTATATGTTTGTTATTTGTTAATTGTATGTCTTTGGTAAGAGGTAGACCTGTTACCTACTTACCTAGACGCCTGCATTGTTTTAGATATCTTCATGACATTGTGTCACCATTTATGATATTTGCATTTCATTTAGTTATCTCTATAGACACGCTATTGTTGTGATGATATCCATACGTCGCGCCCCATATTCCGCCATGGTGGGGTGTGACGCCGGCTATCATGATATAGGACCTCATGTATTTGTACTTTCCTTTATCAGTTATATCTTTGTACTGTACTATTTAGATTAGGGATTCATAGATGTTGTACCTTATATTATGTGTACCACCATCCCAGACAGACGGTCTATGCTCTGTCGTGGATTGGTTGTGCAATTTGTACCGTATTCCTATTCTAGACATATGGCTTGTACTCATTAGCTTTTATTATATCCTGTACTGTATTATATTATGAACTTTTAAACAGGTTATCCAATTTGTTGCAAATTCTATGCATGAATTTCTTTTCGTGTATTTATATAAAATTGTGCTAACACCTTAAAACTAATGATTTCATTTTGTGTATAATTATAGAAAAATGGTAATCACTAGAACGAACCCCAACAATGCCGACACTACCCAAAACGTCACTGCTGCCCAACTAAGGGAAATGATTGATCAAGGCATCGCAACTGCGATGGCTGCCAGCAGAAACGTAGACGATAGTCAAAACTCCAACAACCACCGGAATAATCAGACCACCAGGGGTTGCTCTTACCCCGACTTCTTGAAATGTAAGCTAATATTTCGTTTTTTAGTGTAGTTGTCTTCTCAGCTCGATTCGAATTGATATAACAATTTTAAGCTCAACTTGATTGTTTTTGGTTAACAAAAGATTATTTTGGTATTTATAACTACTTGGCACAAAGCAAGTAAAAAGGTAAAAATATTCTATATTACGCTACGTATACGTACTACACTAAAAACACATTGCAATTACCAATTAAAATGCACGAAATCTAAAAATGTAAAATACAAATTTGAAAAAATGATTATTGTGCCTACTAATCATGCCTACAAGATTAAATGAAAAGTACAAACTATCTAGAATTTTTAATCTAACCAATACTTTTTACATAAGCTAAAAAAAATCTAATAAAATATTGCTAAATCTTTATTCTAATTTTATACTACTCAAAAGACTATATAGAATTGCACCTAAATTGGTTAAAATGTAAACACATCTAATTTGATTCAAATTGTCTAAATGGTCGACTAAGCTAAATCAATAGCAGACACCCAAAAATTACACACTGGCCCAACTTCAAGTCCAATAAACCTATAACTCCAACTAACAGGCTTAACATGTTTATTACAACTAAAGGATTAAATGGACTTTGTGAATTGTAATTCTGACCTAATGGAAAACGCAGCAAACATCTATTATCCTAACAGTCCATTAATTAAATTTAATATCCAGTAATATTACGAGTGAAGAAAACAAACAGAATGAAACTGAATTACCTAGCTTGATCTGCTCTAGAGTGGGAATACACAACTCTTCTTTTTTAACCTATTATATTGCACACTCTTACACTAACTACTTATGAAATCAGTACTCTATGACATCTCAATACTCTAAAAGCTAACACTAACACTCATATTTCTAATCAACCACAATGACAGTATATTAATCCCCTAATGCTTCTACTAACAAGCAATCCCAAACACTGGCTAAAGTTCTATATGCAAAAATTTAACAAGAACATATGTAGAAAATAAGATGCAGTTACAAAATAAAACATCTAAGCTACATTCAAAAGAGGATAGTCATATAAAGCAAGTTCAAACTACAATTACTCAACGGGTACAACTAATGATATAAGACTAACAATAAAAAAAAAGAAAAACGATACTTCCCTGCATCCGGGCCAGACCGTTGATGTCGAAGCGCGGCGCTGAGCCGGCTTAAGAAAACGCTTAACCTCCACACTAAACCTACTGAACTGAAACCTTGATCTTCAAACTGTAGCTCGGCTACTGATTCCTGCACGATATATCAAACTAACAAAGAAAAATGGTTAAAGCTCATAAGCTATGAGCTTATGAACTATTTGACAGATCCTCAACTAATAAGCTATTTATTATGAACAAATCATCAGCTGAAAACAACAACGATTGTAAAACAGTTAACAAATCTCATGATCGAAAAAATTGCAAAGCTCATTTACTGTTCAACAGTCCTGGAAACTGAATTTGAAACCATCAACTAATAAGCTACTTACAAACTGATTAAAACCATCTACTAAACAGTATACGTTGAACACTCAATTAGCTAATCTTGATTAAACCTATCAGTATCTCAAAGCTAATGATTCTAGGCAGAAAAATAGAAGAAAATAGAGAAAACTTGAAAAATAGACATCGAGTTTCTCTTAACAAACAAAAAACTGATCTTATGAATCTTATCAATGACTGAGAGTAAAACTAATGCATCGAATTTATAACAACCACTTCACAACAGTTAAAGAACTTAAAATCAAAACATCATCTTTTTAGAAGCCTACGATCAAAGAATTAGAGCAGTAGAGAAAGAAAAGAGTTTAGTAAACGTTGAACTTTCATTAATGGAGATATTAGTTACAAGATTATAACAGAAATGTAACTGATTTCTACAGAATACTAAACTGATTTAACTGAAGAACTAACAGAAAACTATACAAAATTGAGAAACTTAACTAACTAATCCTAACCAACTAACTATGTGTAACTCTACTCCTAAGCTAACCGTCTCGAAATGGAACCTTCGTCTTCTATTTATAGGCCTGAAGAGTGGAGAGGTGACGTGTTTCTTCCAATCAGGAGATGCCACGTGTAAATACGAGGATTGACTCGTTCTTCATTCTTTATTCCATTTGGGCGTTTCTTTATCTTCGACTCTTGATCTATTTAATATATATCTTCTTGTAGAGGAGATTGAGATGAGCACTTTTGTAGTTTTGATCTTTGGCTGAAACTTCATGGATCTCTTGTTAATTTGATTTGCAGGTTTGATGATGAAAAGAGATGAAGTCGGCTGTGGATTTTCTCTCTCTCTTATTTGTGTTGAAGAAGACGCAAATTGTGCTAGTGTGTTTGACCGAGACTTGGTCATTGACCAAGTTAATAGTCTTAACTTTCCATTGTTTCTTTTAAGTCCTTCATCTTTCCATCCTTAATCAAAAGTGTATAAAACTTTGAGCAATTCTATTTTTCATCCTTTATCTTTGTAGAAAATTGCAAGTTCAGCCCTTGATCTTTGAAAACTTGGCAAATAAAGTCCTTGAAAGCTTCTTTTGTCCTTTTCCTCGTCTTTTCGTCAAATAAATCCTTGAAAACGCATGTTTGCTCCAAAACGTATCTTTTTACCTGAAAACACATAAAACACAAATACACGCGTAATTCTGATATTTTAAAGTTAAAATATTGTATTTGACTGTGTTTTGAGTGGTTTTTGGATCATTATTGATGAGTGTTTTCACACTTATCAACTCCCCTCCACTTGACCATTGCCATGACCTCATGCAATGCAGCATTTTAAAGCTCTAGAGTGCACTTTTCTCATAATTAACCCACCTTGGCCAATTTATGATTTAATAGACTAAACTATACTACATGACGAATGATTTTGAATATTTACAATGCAATGCAAAGAAAACAATCTTATTTATATATTTTTGGATTTTTCATAAATGGTTTTGATGGAAATAACTCATAAAGAAATCATTGACTTAAATTAGGGCTTTGGTACCATGGATACTTATCACCCTCAAGTTTCACTTTCCCCATACCAAGCTTAAAAATGGGATCATTGTATTCACAAGTAAAAAGTGCATCAACTTATTCATGACAATTAAATGTGGAACCGGTTATTATTTGAGCAAATTGCTTATGGGCAAATTTGTCATTATTTCAAGTGTGAAGTATAAGAAGTGTAAAATCCAAAAATAAGGAAGCACAGTTTTAATCCTAAGTAATCCTCTCATCCATTACTTGAAAAACCGCTCACAATTAATACAAGTCCGTTTCAAGAGTAATAAGTCATTCGCCTTATGTGTAAAATCCTCATGTCATGCCTTCATAAGTAGCTACACACTCGCTAAGGCAAGAAAAATAAAACTCAGGCAATAATTTACATCCGCCGCCTTTTTGAGACTTTGGATCTTCAACCCCGCAACCCGTCAAGGTAATATTGGATTGGAGCAATCTATTGAATCCCCGCAACCCGTCAAGGTAATATTGGAACTCAATAGTCACTATAATTAACACCACACTGCCCCTCTTGGGAGTCTTGTATATATATTTTTTTTTTCTTTTCTTTTTTTCTCTTTTTTTTTTTAGCCACTTATTTTTTTGTAAGCCGCTCTTATTTTTCTTTATTCCTCACTAAGAAATTTGAAAAGAATAAAAGGAAAAACACCCGCTAAATATTGAGCATGACATAAGTCTAGTACACATAAAACGCTCTAACTTAGAATCTTAAGACGTACTTATATCAACCATGAATGATTAGTCAAAAATGCATAAGAGATTACAAACCGATTAAAACCGTTCTTGATTATTTATTAACATATATACATGCGAAGAAATTAGAGGTTAAGAAGAGAAGGGTTTAGCCACAAGTAATTATCGTGAAGTTTATCTAGCCCTTTTACACTTGCTTCAACTCTATCATTTCCCATTCTCCACAAATTTAAAATCTTAAATAATGAGATTGGTGGATGCTTAGCCTAATAGACCAATTAAGGTCTACATGGTTAAGGATACTAGCTAGAGAATGCTAAGATAAGCAAACTCGGGTTGAGTCAAAATATCCATGGCGGGCCTAATATGTCAAAGAAGTCTAAACTTGTTAAACCATGTTCTTATTATATATATTTTTTTTATTTTTGATGTAAAATAAAAGAAGAAATATATACAATGCAAATGTATTATGCAAATGAAAAATGATTGATGCAAAAATTATGAATGCATATTTTTGGTGGCCAAAGTAGATCAAAAATTTGAAAAATGTTTGAAAAATTAATTTCCGTGTTATCATGAAGTTAAGGCTATGGTCTAGGTAAAGTCACTTCGATAGAAGTCTCCCCTACACTTAAGATAAACATTGTCCTCAATGTTTAAGAGCATGAAGTAAACTCCCCTACACTTATGACAATGATAACCTTTCTTAACTCAAGTTAAGGAAGAGAAAACTAAAGGGTATTCATGTTAAGCACAAGTGTTTTGAAAATCACGATAGCAAAAACTAATCAAAGTGAACCAGATACACGGGCCTCCTCCATAAGCTCCAAGCATGAAATGAGAGAGAGCAACCCTTGAAACAAACACCAAAAAACGAAGAAAGGCCACCCCTCCACTTCAACTCTACTATAACATCCTTTTAATTAAACCTAACCTATTGAAAATCTACTCTACGTTTTCTAACCTAGTTATTCAATGCTTGAGTTTTTTTAACCCTAAGTCGCTAGCTCGACTCGGCCCCGAATTAGGTTGTCCTTGGGGAAACCATCATGGAGAGTAAAAGATTTACCCTCTTAGGAAAAACTCTCCATGATAAGGTAAAACAAGCTCTCAAGTACACAAAACCCCATAAGTATCCACCAGGATCAAATACATAATTGCCCTCCCAAGAATAGCACATCCCAAAAGTGGACTCCTTAATCAATGGTGAGGTGGGTGAGGTTTCTTTGTTTATGATTCTTTCCCTTAAGTGTCCCATAAGATGATAAGGTGATACTTTAGAGTTTCCCACAAGTTTTCCTTTTAATGCATCAAGCGGATACTGAGTTGGCTCAACATTCTCTATACCAGGATAAAAAATCTTTTGCTTCATGGGAAAATAACAAGTGATGGGAGCCTTTGAAGATTCTCCTTGATACTTCACATCATGAGAGAAAGGGTGTGGAGTAGTAAGTGTCATCACACTTGTAGAGGAAACCACCATTTCTTTCTTGTTCTTAGAAAACTCCTCATCAAAAACATCCTCATATGGTGACATAAAGAATCTCTCCATTTCAACATCCAAATGATACAAGTCACTATCATCTTGAAATTTCTCAAACATTGGTTCATCAAGTGAAGGCTCAAAGAGATTTTGTGAATTGGTTTGTAAGAAAGGTGGTGAAATAAGTGAAGCATTTTGGTTTTGAGGTGTTCCAGGAGGTGTATAAGAAGGAGTAATAAGTGAAGGTTCATGAGAAGGTTGAGTGGGAATGGAATCTCCATAAAGCAATCGTTCTATTTTACGAATATCCTCATCCCAATTAGAAGAAAATGTATCAACCATAATATCATCTCTCTTAAGATAAGCCTCAATCTCCTAATTAATCAACTCATCTTCACTAATCATTCTTTCAATATTTAGAACATCCTCTTCCCAATTTGAACTAGAGTTATCAATCTCAATATCATCTCTCTTAAGATATTCTTCAATTTGTTTATCTATCAATTCATCCTCACTAAGCAATCTTTCAATCTCAAAAACCTTATCACTCTCATCAATGATAGAACCCTCCTCATCATGATAGTCATCATAGATTGGCATATCAAGTATTGGTGTTTCAAAAGGTATCTCCTCAAAACTCAAGGTAGTATGATCATCAAATAATGGAGGCTCAAAAATGGAGAACTCATCATCACTATATTCATCATAAATTGGTGTATCAAAAAGAGGTGGTTCATCATAACTAGAATCCTCATTTACTTCCTCATTTGTGTTGAAAATATGATTCAAATCTCCAAAATGAAATTGTTGGGGTTCATGAATATTCAATGAGGAAGTAATGGAAGCTATTGTCTCAACATAAGGAAGATCATATTCACCACTCTTACAAGCTTCATGAAAGTATTCATTACACACTTCATCAAGAATATCAACGTGATTCACCTCTTTATCAAGAATATCAACATGCTTAACCGTCTCGGGCTCATTGGATTTCTTAGACAATTTTCCCATATTAAACACAATCTTTTGATCTTCCACCCTCATAATAAGTTCCCCCTCCGCCACATCAATAAGAGTACGACCCGTCCTTAAAAAGGGTCTACCAACAATAAGAGGAACTCTCGGGTCCATATCATAATCAACCACTACAAAATCCGCGGGAAATGTAAACTTATCAACCCCTACAAACACATCCTCCGCTATGCCTACCGGATAAGCTATGGTACGGTTAGCTAACTCAAGTGTCATCCTAGTAGGTGTGAGCTCGGGAAGTGAAAGTCTTTTCCAAAGCGATAATGGCATGAGATTGATACTTGCCCCAAGATCCGCTAGTGCCATGCAATTTTCCACCCCAGGAAAATTACAAGGTATCAAGAAGCGCCCTGGATCTCCAAGTTTTGTTGGTAAGGTTTTAAGTAGCACGGCAGAACAATTTTCATTAAGGGATGTGTTGGGCAAATCAACCAATTTTTCCTTGTTTGAGAGTAAATCCTTGAACATCGTAGCAAACTTTGGCATATAAGCAAGAGCTTCCGCAAAGGATATGTTGATGTTGAGTTGCTTGAAAATCCTTAAGAAATTTGAGACTTGGATGTCATCCTTGTTCTTTAACTTGTCCTTTTTCAACCTTGAAGGATATGGAAGAGTTGGTTTTGGTGTAGGTGGAGTAGGTGTTGTAGTGGAAGATTTGTCTTTGTTAGCTTCTTCATTAGGAGGTGTGGAAGGTAGAGGAGAAGTAGGAATAGGTTGAGAAGGTGTGTTTGATTGAATAGGAGCATTTTGAGGTGGTGAAATAGAGGTAGAAGGTTTGTCACAAGTAGGAACAAAAGTGGGTGGAACAATACTAGGTTTAGGAGGTGAAGGATCCTTTGTTGTCTTTCCACTTCTTGTTGTAATAGCATTGACATTTGACCTTGGATTTGTTTGTGTGTTAGAAGGTAAAGCCCCTTGTGGTCTTTGATTATAAAGCATCATAAACTTCTTATTTGTGTCTTCATGCATTTCTCTCATTCTTCTCTCATGAGCTTCATTCATTTCTCTTAATCTCTTCTCATTAAGTTGGAACCTCCTTTCATTCTCTTGATTCATTTTGTGACAAAGCTCAATTGTGTTATAATCTTGTGGAATATTTCTTTGAAAACCTTGGGGTTGGAAAGGTGGTGGTTGAAATCCTTTATTGGGTGGATGAAAATTATTTCCTTGATCTTGAAAGGTGTTGGGTGCTTTGTAATTGTTCCCTTGGTAAGCATAACACTCCCTTTGATAGCCTTGAACTTTATCACATTGTTGGTAGGAATGGGGACCTCCACAAGTCTCACAGAGCAATAGTATTCACATCATTGGTGGAATTCTTGTTCAAAAAGAGTTCACAAAATTTCATGAGTGTGTTGGTCATAGTATCAAGATTTTGAGAGATCATTTTTTCTATTTGAGGAGTAACACTCTCTTGCACCACATGGACTCTCTCATCAAATTGTGTGTTAGCTTGCACCATCGATTTGTTCTCAATAATATCCCAGGCTTCTTGAACTGATTTAGAGAAAATATTTCCACCCGCGGAAGAGTTGAGTAAATCTTGGTGGTATGGTCTTAATCCATTATAGAAAGTGTTGATTTGGTGATCCTCATTGAATCCATGATTTGGACATTTCCTCAATAACTCCTTGAAATTTTCCCAAGCCTCACTAAATGTTTGATCATTCCTTTGTTGAAAATCAATAATTAATTTCCTCAAAGCCGTAGTTCTTGATAGAGGAAATAACTGGTTCAAAAACTTCTTCCTTAAATCCTCCCAAGTGAAGATGCTCATAGATGGTTGCCTATCATACCAATTTCTAGCAAGACCCTCTAAGGAGAATGGGAATAGGATCAACTTAATGGCATCAGGAAAGACCCCATTATACTTAAGGTGTATTGCAAAGTAACAAGAACCTCTTAATATGGTCGTGGGGGTCATCTATGGGTCTCCCTAAGAAGGGGCTAGAAGAAACCAAAGTGATCATGTGTATATTAAGCTCAAAAGTGTGTGCGTTTATTTCGGGTATAACGATGGCGTCGGCATTTCCCTCCACTTTCGATTGGAGAATCTCCATAATAGGACGTTGATCCATGGCTACAATAGCGGTGTCGAAAGCGCGATACTCGTGATCGGCTTGATGGACGGTTTTGTTGTTCTTCCTTTTTGGAGAACGAGATACACCAATCGGTATGTTTACACGTGTGCGAGTACACGTGTAAGTAAACACGAGGAATGAGGGAGTAGCCCTCGGTCGACTTTTGAGAGAGAAGAGATTATCTCCCTCGAGGTTCGATATACAATATCCACAACAAAGTATAATATATATAATTACTACTTGGGTGCAAGACCCCCAATAAAGCCTTCCTTCTTAGAATACGCACTAGTGAACGGGGGGTTAGGTGGCGCGAAGCACTTAAGTACCTATTGACCCTTAGATGGCATTTTATAGCACATCGCCTTTCTATTCACTTTGTAGTTTTTATTCTTCGAATTATTGCCAATTGGAAGTATTTATCTATTCTTGCTTTATTTTTTTGATCGATACGCGTGTCAAGGAGCGGAACGCCCCTCAACACGGTGTATTGCCTCGGCAATACTTATGGAGAATATGTATGTTGGTTGTTCTTATACGTATACGTATTTACATATAATAATATATCAAAAATATTTTTGTATTTATTTGTTTTTTAAGAAAAATACTATATGTACGTAAAAAAACGATGAAAACCGATATAATATATATTTTTGGGTGTATCTTTTAGGAAAAAGATTACTTTTTGGATTTTTTATTTTTTGGTTCAATTCTTTAGGAAAAGAATTGATTTTTGTGATTTTTTAATTTTTTTGTATTTTTATCTTTTTGATTTTTTTATATGTTTTTATTCATAATACGTAAAAATAACGTTCACAAAGTGAACGGATCCCAAAATCCAATCGTCTCACTCGAAACCGTTAATCTTCACGAAAAGACCCGGCAGCGGCGCTATTTAATATTTCGTTTTTTAGTGTAGTTGTCTTCTCAGCTCGATTCGAATTGATATAACAATTTTAAGCTCAACTTGATTGTTTTTGGTTAACAAAAGATTATTTTGGTATTTATAACTACTTGGCACAAAGCAAGTAAAAAGGTAAAAATATTCTATATTACGCTACGTATACGTACTACACTAAAAACACATTTCAATTACCAATTAAAATGCACGAAATCTAAAAATGTAAAATACAAATTTGAAAAAATGATTGTTGTGCCTACTAATCATGCCTACAAGATTAAATGAAAAGTAAAAACTATCTAGAATTTTTAATCTAGCCAATACTTTTTACATAAGCTAAAAAAAATCTAATAAAATATTGCTAAATCTTTATTCTAATTTTATACTACTCAAAAGACTATATAGAATTGCACCTAAATTGGTTAAAATGTAAACACATCTAATTTGATTCAAATTGTCTAAATGGTTGACTAAGCTAAATCAATAGCAGACACCCAAAAATTACACACTGGCCCAACTTCAAGTCCAATAAACCTATAACTCCAACTAACAGGCTTAACATGTTTATTACAACTAAAGGATTAAATGGACTTTGTGAATTGTAATTCTGACCTAATGGAAAACGCAGCAAACATCTATTATCCTAACAGTCCATTAATTAAATTTAATATCCAGTAATATTACGAGTGAAGAAAACAAACAGAATGAAACTGAATTACCTAGCTTGATCTGCTCTAGAGTGGGAATACACAACTCTTCTTTTTTAACCTATTATATTGCACACTCTTACACTAATTACTTATGAAATCAGTACTCTATGACATCTCAATACTCTAAAAGCTAACACTAACACTCATATTTCTAATCAACCACAATGACAGTATATTAATCCCCTAATGCTTCTACTAACAAGCAATCCCAAACACTGGCTAAAGTTCTATAGCAAAAATTTAACAAGAACATATGTAGAAAATAAGATGCAGTTACAAAATAAAACATCTAAGCTACATTCAAAAGAAGATAGTCATATAAAGCAAGTTCAAACTACAATTACTCAGCAGGTACAACTAAAGATATAAGACTAACAATCAAAAAAAAGAAAAACGATACTTCCCTGCATCCGGGCCAGACCGTTGATGTCGAAGCCCGGCGCTGAGCCGGCTTAAGAAAACGCTTAACCTCTACACTAAACCTACTGAACTGAAACCTTGATCTTCAAACTGTAGCTCGGCTACTGATTCATGCACGATATATCAAACTAACAAAGAAAAATGGTTAAAGCTCATAAGCTATGAGCTTATGAACTATTTGACAGATCCTCAACTAATAAGCTATTTATTATGAACAAATCATCAGCTGAATGTAACACCCCCACAAATGCTATGCGCAGCGGAACTACAACATTGGGTGCTACACAGTATTCATTGCACACAAGATATATCAAACGACGCTAAAAAGACGTCAACTTAAAACTTGAAATTAAAAATTGTTTAGATGATACATGTCCACGGTTTTTCCAACCCCACCTGGTACAACAGAGTTTAGCGTTTTCGGTCCCCATGAATCTCAACCCAAGAATTTCAGTTTCACAACAACATTACATTAAAATTTAAAAATGTTTAAGTAGAAAAGGGAGGAAAAACAAGCAGACTCCAAGCCATACACACAACATCCATCCCATGCATGCTCCATTCTACACTTCAGCGGTTACCTGAAACACATGCCAAAATTTGGTCAACGAAAACGTTGAGTGGAATTCATAGGTTTTACAATTCATTTGAACGTATATAAAATAAAAACCATTCGTGATCATTCATAGACTTGTCGATCAAACAATCTATATTCAGGATACTGACAATTGTGTTTAAGCTCATGACACTAATCCGTTAACTCAATCACCCGCGTAATAATTACCGGCGTGATTCAGATGAAACCAGTGCCCCTTCTAAAGGCATCAGTTGCAATTATACATTATCTCTCATACAAGATAATCTACCGCAGAACTTACTTAACGTACAGCTTCTCGGCTAGCATTGGGTCGTTAGCCCTGTAGTACTACAAATTGTATAAGCGGCTATTTCCCCCTACTCGAGGGCAGGACAATAGTTATTAGTTCATGATTTTAGGGACTTTTGCAACTTGGTACTCAACACAATTTCTAAGGCAACATTCGGGTCTAACAATCATTCATGATATACGTTCCTTTTAAAAACTAGCATGCATTTCCCTCGCGGGTAAAACAATTTAAAATAAATATAAGCGAGGCTATAAATTCACACCTTATATATTAAGTAGTCGGTAGTTCGAGAGATGATCACTGACGACGATACGGATGCCCGGGTAAATCAACACCTATCACAAATAACGCGTAATGAGTAATCTCATTTTAAATACCTTACGGTACTGTATAAAATACATAGATACAAGTCACTTAGGACAATTATAACTCACGCCAAAAACAAAACAACAAGCATCACTCATTTTACACCATTCGTTCTTATTATTTACGCTATCCATTTTTATCCATTTTCGCCGGTACTTACCGAAAGTACGGGCTGTTTTACTCTACTTAACCATTCTTATAAAATTTGACAAAATTCTCAAAAATCCTATAAGACCTGTAGATAACATATTTTTAATCCCAATAAAAGTTTTTACTTCTACGACTCATTACTCAACGCTTTTCCAAAAACTACATTTTCCGGGCTGAAATTGTACTTCGACCAACTTTGACCTCTTTGACCTATATGAAATGCACCTTTGACTTCTTTGACTCCTAAGTCAACTTATAGACTCAATTACACAGGTTTGTGACCAAAATTTGACCCTTGACCATTTACCAATTCATACTTGTGGTCCTCGGGATTTGACTAAAACTATACATAAATCCGGATTATGAAAGTTCTCGTCTCCCGGTACTCGATCTTTAAAACCTCATAACTTTTAGCTCGTTTTGAGTCACGGGCTCTACCTTATACCAAATTAAAGATAAGAAGACCCTCTACAACTACATTTAGTTTTCAAGACCTGTAGGAAAAATAATTGTTATAAAAAGGCCTCAAAGTTTCTGCCTAAATTTGACCATACCAAAAACATGCTTAAGTTCGATTCCAAACCTACTAATCACCACTAGGCATCATCCTAAGCCTCCCTAATCACAACCAAACACTAATTTCAGTCCTAACCCCTATTGATCAATCAACCTCATAATCTAAAATCAAAGAAAACAAACATGCAACCATATAAACCTATTTAAAACATCACTAAACACAATGCCAAACACAAGATAATGCTCAAAATTCATCAACCACCATGGCTCCCCAAACACCCCCTTGTGCCGTGGGGTTTGGGTGACCAAATCACCACAACCAAATTAATTTTGGTGGGTTTTATTGGTGATTATACTCACACTAGGCATGAATTCAACATGCATTCATACAATTAGCCTCAAAAACGAATTTGAATGTTCTTGAAAATTTTTGGAAAATTTTTGTTAATGCATGTTTAATTAAACCATGGATTAACACTCACCAATGGATTCTAAGAGGTGGTCTAAGGTTAGTTTTTGTGAAAACTCAAGAAAAAAAATGGTGGGTGGTGGTTCTTGGTGTTTAGCCGTCGGCTAGAGGACAAGAGAGGAGAGAGTTTGATTTTGTTTTTGCTAAATGTGTTTGTGTGTGTTGTGTTTGTCCATTTTGTGGTATTGGGAGGGACCAAAGTGTATATTTTTGATTTCTTTTGGCCTTAAGTAAAAACGCCATTAAAACTTTGCGGGTTCGACTCACTAGTCAATTTTGAAAATTTTACGGGAGTCGGAAATCATCCCGAACACTCCAAAATATTTTTGGGATACTTTAAATGTACTCGGAAGGCTATAAAACTCACCCGACTCAACTTAACACGAACCGTAAGTAAAATTCTCGAAAAATTACATTATCGATAAATCGTCAATAATTATAGAAATTTGGGCATCCCTCGGGATCGTAATCGTCATCGTCCTTCTTAAATCGTCAATCGTAAAAATTATAACCTCGAACATCGGCTTTAACCAAAATACTTATATATATAGAAATTAAAATTTATTAAAAATTTCAAAAATTAGCGTAATTTAGGGTAACGTTAATGACCTTTGTTCTAGGGTGTCACATCCACCCCTCCTTAAAGAGAGCGACGTCCCGGCGCTCGCCTCTTCTTGTACTCACATTTCGTTCTGCTGGAACAGATGAGGATACCTTTCCTTGAAAAAGTCCTCACGTTCCCAAGTGTATTCCGGTCCACGCTTAGAATTCCATCGGACCTTCACAATAGGAATTCTACTACGCTTTAGCCTCTTGACCTCTCGGTCCATAATTTCCACAGGTTCTTCCACAAAATGCATTTTGTCGTCCAGTCGAATCTCGTCCAAAGGAATCACCAATTCCTTGTCCGCCAAACTCTTCTTCAGGTTCGATACGTGAAACGTGTCGTGAATAGCACTAAGCTCGCTCGGCAATTCTAATTTATACGCTACTGGTCCAATTCGTTCAACGATCTTAAATGGTCCAATATACCTTGGACTCAACTTTCCTTTCTTCCCAAAACGAATTACACCCTTCCACGGCGATACCTTGAGCATAATCATATCTCCAACTTCAAACTCCAACGGTTTCCTTCTGTTATCGGCATAACTCTTCTGTCGGCTTCTCGTAGCAAGTAGTCGGTTCTTGATTTGCACAATCTTCTCTGTCGTTTCTAAAACCATTTCGGGTCCAGTCAATTTACTTTCTCCTACTTCACTCCAACACACAGGCGATCTACACTTCCTTCCATACAATGCTTCGAACGGTGCTGCCTTGATACTCGCATGATAACTATTATTATACGAAAATTCCACTAGAGGCAAGTGGCGTTCCCAACTTCCTCCAAAATCAATCACGCATGCTCGGAGCATGTCCTCCATCGTCTGAATAGTTCGTTCGCTCTGGCCGTCAGTTTCCGGGTGATAAGCCGTGGAGTGCCCATCGCACGTTGAAGCGATTTCCAAAATTCCGATGTAAATCTACTGTCGCGATCCGAAATGATCGATAACGGCACTCCATGTCTACAGACGATCTCTTTCACGTACACACTGGCGAGCTTTTCCATGCTGTCCGTCTTCTTCATAGGTAAGAAATGAGCAGATTTCGTTAACCTATCCACTATTACCCATATCATATCACATCCACTAGAAGTTCTAGGTAAACCCGTCACGAAATCCATAGCGATTTTCTCCCATTTCCATTCTGGGATCTCTGGTTGTACCAACAATCCAGATGGTTTCTTATGCTCTGCTTGAACCTTCGCGCAAGTCAAACACTTACTAACGTAACGAGCAATATCCGCCTTCATATTCGGCCACCAATAAACTTTCTTCAGGTCGTGATACATTTTATCCGATCCAGGATGTATCGAATACTTCGACTTATGCGACTCGTTCATAACCAATTCTCGAACTCCAGGCTTTCCTTCCTCAGATGAACACAATGGTAACCAAATCCGATTCTCAAAATATCTCAGTCCGTCTGACCTAATCATGAAAAGAGGTTTCAACATTCGTCCCAAGTTCTCAGCTTCAACATTCCCTTTCATTAGTCCCTTCTCTTGAGCCTTCAGTATAGTTTCGGTTAAGTCAACGCTCTCAGTCATCACTAAAGCTCTGACCCTCAAAGGTTTCTCCCGTTCCTTCCTACTCAGTGCATTCGCTACAACATTCGCCTTGCCAGGGTGGTAGCGAATTTCGCAGTCATAATCACTCAGTAGTTCAACCCATCGTCTCTGTCGCATATTCAACTCCTTTTGATCTAATATGTGCTGCAAACTCTTGTGGTCAGTGAATACAACACACTTCGTCCCATACAAATAGTGTCTCCACAACTTCAACGCAAAAACTACAGCTCCTAATTCCAAATCGTGCGTCGTGTAGTTCTCCTCATTCTTCCTCAGTTTCCTCGACGCGTAAGCTATCACCTTCTCACGTTGCATCAATACCGCTCCATAACCCTTACGAGATGCATCACAATACACTACGAAGTCTTCGGTTCCTTCAGGCAATGACAATATCGGTGCGGAACATAACTTGTCCTTGAGCGTTTTGAAAGCAAGTTCTTCCTCATTTCCCCATTCATACACCCTATTCTTTTCGGTAAGCCTTGTCAATGGTTTTGTAATCAACGAAAATCCTTCAATGAACCTTCGATAATACCCAGCTAAACCAAGGAATTGTCGAACTTCAGTCGGCGTCATCGGTGCCGACCATTTCCTGATCGCTTCGACGTTGGCAGGATCCACACGAACTCCCTTACTATCAATCACGTGACCTAAGAACTGCACTAATTCCAACCAAAATTCACACTTCGAGAATTTCGCATACAGCTTCTCCTTCTTTAACAACTCCAAAATCTTCCTCAGGTGCTTCTCGTGCTCCTCCTTACTCTTAGAGTAAATAAGTATATCATCGATGAAAACAATAACAAACTTATCTAGATACGGCTTGCACACGCGATTCATAAGGTCCATGAATACAGCAGGCGCGTTTGTCAACCCAAACGGCATCACTCGAAATTCAAAGTGTCCATACCGCGTACGAAAGGCAGTTACAGGAATATCCTCCTCTCTTACACGCAGTTGATGATACCCTGATCTTAAATCGATCTTTGAGTATACACTGGAACAGATCAATTGATCAAACAAATCGTCAATCCTCGGCAATGGGTACCGATTCTTAACCGTCAGCTTATTGAGTTCCCTATAGTCAATACACATCCAGAATGAACCATCTTTCTTCTTTACAAACAACACTGGCGCTCCCCAAGGTGATGAGCTCGGCCTAATAAATCCCTTGTCCATCAATTCCTTCAGTTGATCCGATAACTCCTTTAACTCAGATGGTGCTAAGCGATAAGGTGCACGCGCAACCGGCGCAGCTCCTGGCACCAAATCAATTCGAAACTCGACCTCGCGGGTAGGTGGTAAACCTGGCAACTCGTCTGGAAAAACTTCCGGATACTCGCAAATAACAGGTACCTCTTCAATCCTCGCCTCTAAATCACCATCACTCGAAACTTGTGCCAAAAACACATCGCATCCGCTCTCTACACACTTCATCATTTTCAAACAGGAAATCACTTTCAAACGAGAAGTGCATTCGTCTCCCTTCACCGTCAAAACTTTATTCCTCAACGGAATCTGAACTAATCTCTCGCCACAGACGATCATAGCACTGTGCGCCATTAGCCAATCCATTCCCACAATCACGTCAAACGATCCTAGCTCTATAGGCATCAAGTCGATTTTAAAAGCGTAATTTCCTAACTTCAAGGTACACCCTTTCAGTATAGAATTCGTACTAACAATTTTTCCATCGGCTAACTCAACGTTATAACTAGTCGCTAACAACACCGGTTTCCTATCGATATGACGACTAAATTTAACATCTACAAAACTCTTGTCGGAGCCAGAATCAAACAAAATACTAGCATAACAAGCGTCTAGCAAAAACGTACCGGTAACCACATTAGGACCCTGTGGTTTATCAGCCGTTCCCACTTGATACACAGCAGCCGCATTGTTACCTCCCCGCTTGTTTCCTGCCTTCGGGCAATTCACTTGCACATGACCTCTCTCTCCACATCCATAACATCCCCTCATTCTGATAGCATTCGCCCCAGTGGCTACTCCTCCCGTTCGGCAACCAGATGTCCTATGACCTGCTTTTCCACACTTGCCGCATGCAGGCGGGCAATTCCCAACATGGTACAAATTACACCTACCACAATGGGGATTCACTTTTACTCCTCTAGGGTTCGTCACTGCCCTCATCCCTTCATTCCTTCTTTGGTTAAACTGCTGATTGCGGTTCTGACCATGGTTGTTTCGATTTCCACCTCGGTTCTGGCCCTGGGGTTGGTTGCTTTGTGCCGCTTCCCATTTTCTCTTGTTCCCTTCAGCAATGGAGTTCTGCTTGTCCTGGAGCTTGACGTCCATCAATGCGTGAGCCATCTGGACCGCTTCATCAAACGACCCAGGTTTTGACGAAGTTGTTTCACCTTTGATATTGCTAGATAAACCCTTAATGTACTGCTTCATCTTCTTGGCATCATTGGCAAAAACATCTGGACACAAAAGGCTTAATTCATTAAACCTCCTGGTGTAAGCAGCTATATCGTTGTTCTTCAAGGTCAAGTGCCTCAACTCATCCTCCAATTGTCCCAATTCCTCTTCTGGGCAAAACTTCTTAGTCAACAGAGCTTTTGTCGCATTCCACGTCCTTGCATTCGCTACAGCCGATCCAACCGTGGCTACCTGAGTATTCCACCAACTTAACGCATCATCAAGAAACGTAGCAACCGCAAACTTCACCTTGTCCGCTTCTGCACAACCGCTGATTTCGAAAGTACTTTCAACCTTTTCCAACCATCGTCTAAGTTCTAAAGCTCCACCCGTTCCACGAAACTGCGTGGGACCGCATTTCACAAAACTAGAATAGGTACACACTCTCGGGACTTGCTGTCTCCCCGCGTTCCTTCCCTGGTCCTGATTTCTCCCGGCTCGGTCCGCTTCCAGCGCATTTGCTATAGCTTCCTGAATCATTGTGTTTACACGATCGGCGGTCAACTTTGGAGGCATGGTGTTATCGAATATCTCTTTCTGCAAGACAGGAAAAATAGAAAAACAATGTAAGTATACATATCAAGATTAAGATGGATTTCTCTTTAAAGACATAATATAAATACAACGACACATCACTATAGAGTTACTAATATTCATCAATTCACATCACAAAAGATCAAATTTAAGACATATCACAGATCATGAAAGGTAACATGGATTGTATTGATAATTAACCAAAATTGTGACAAGTATTGCCACTACAATCGTTCACCACAAAACTTAAGTCCTCAAGTTTCTCGTCATAATGCCATCATACAAAAGTCTAAAACAGTTCTATTACAATGATCAAAGAAAAATACAAAACAAGCAACTAGGCATGTGGTGATCCACATGGCCTCTTGGATGGCGGTTCGTCATCATCTTCCTCGGGTTCCTCATCGCTATCGTCTTCATCCACATCATCCATTTTTCTCTTTCCTTTATCATCCGGCCCACATTCCGTCTCCTTTTTCGTCCCTGATGTAGACCCACACTCAATCGCTACCTGACTTCCCACCGTAATACAAGCTCCTCTAGTAGGCGGCTGAATCATGTAGTCATTAGCCTCCATCTCCAAATCGTCCACGAATCTCCAATCTGGGGGCAATGATGCTCTCACTCGATGCTCCCAACTCTGCATCCTTGACAATCTCACTTGATCTTCCCTAACACGGTCAAGACTAGCGCTCAAATTTGCAACCATCGATCTTAGACTGTTGATGTCACTTTTGTTCACATTTCCATCATACTCAATTCTTGCAGTCCTTTCCAACAGTCTTTGGTGTGCCCTTTCATTCTCGTCGAATCTACTGATCACCCTTGATTCCACTACGTACCGCATGCACATCGATTCGTCCAAACCTCTCACAACCCGTCGTACGTCATGATAAATTCTCGGTCCGGGGCAGTAAATTCTTGAGATGCCTTGATGAAGAGAATTTGTGCTCACTGCACCTTCGGCTCTTCTGGGGATACCTGGTGCACCAACCAGATGGGAAGTACGCATAGGCCTGGGGCAAGTAGTTCTCCTTTGGTCGGGGTCCTGGGCTTGTACATCGTTCGTCTCAGCTTGTCCTTCAGCTGCTGTTCCAACACTTCCCCCTTCGCGACCTACGACGTAATCGTTTCCATTATCATTAGGCGGTACCTCGGCCATTCCTGCAATAACAGCGAATTTCGGAGGGTACATAAGTAATTATACAATATTTATAAATACATGCATGCAAATGCAATGCAAAGGTGGTACATATGCCCGAAATATAATAATATGATGTTCATGCATGATTAATACAAAAATTACGATGTCGGATATTCCACGTAAAATTCAACGTCTACATATAGTAATTCCATACTTACGTAATAATTACCCACATATATACTTCAACTCAAAAGTATACGTCAAATGCCATGAATACAAAAATAAATCTTACCGGAGCCATGCAGGATAGTTGTGTGTGCTTGGACCATTTCTTACGACACCAAAAGTTATAGTTTAGGATTTTCAAAAACGACCTAGTTCTCTATAACTCATGGCTCTGATTACCAATCTGTAACACCCCCACAAATGCTATGCGCAGCGGAACTACAACATTGGGTGCTACACAATATTCATTGCACACAAGATATATCAAACGACGCTAAAAAGACGTCAACTTAAAACTTGAAATTAAAAATTGTTTAGATGATACATGTCCACGGTTTTTCCAACCCCACCTGGTACAACAGAGTTTAGCGTTTTCGGTCCCCATGAATCTCAACCCAAGAATTTCAGTTTCACAACAACATTACATTAAAATTTAAAAATGTTTAAGTAGAAAAGGGAGGAAAAACAAGCAGACTCCAAGCCATACACACAACATCCATCCCATGCATGCTCCATTCTACACTTCAGCGGTTACCTGAAACACATGCCAAAATTTGGTCAACGAAAACGTTGAGTGGAATTCATAGGTTTTACAATTCATTTGAACGTATATAAAATAAAAACCATTCGTGATCATTCATAGACTTGTCGATCAAACAATCTATATTCAGGATACTGACAATTGTGTTTAAGCTCATGACACTAATCCGTTAACTTAATCACCCGCGTAATAATTACCGGCGTGATTCAGATGAAACCAGTGCCCCTTCTAAAGGCATCAGTTGCAATTATACCTTATCTCTCATACAAGATAATCTACCGCAGAACTTACTTAACGTACAGCTTCTCGGCTAGCATTGGGTCGTTAGCCCTGTAGTACTACAAATTGTATAAGCGGCTATTTCCCCCTACTCGAGGGCAGGACAATAGTTAATAGTTCATGAATTTAGGGACTTTTGCAACTTGGTACTCAACACAATTTCTAAGGCAACATTCGGGTCTAACAATCATTCATGATATACGTTCCTTTTAAAAACTAGCATGCATTTCCCTCGCGGGTAAAACAATTTGAAATAAATATAAGCGAGGCTATAAATTCACACCTTATATATTAAGTAGTCGGTAGTTCGAGAGATGATCACTGACGACGATACGGATGCCCGGGTAAATCAACACCTATCACAAATAACGCGTAATGAGTAATCTCATTTTAAATACCTTACGGTACTGTATAAAATACATAGATACAAGTCACTTAGGACAATTATAACTCACGCCAAAAACAAAACAACAAGCATCACTCATTTTACACCATTCGTTCTTATTATTTACGCTATCCATTTTTATCCATTTTCGCCGGTACTTACCGAAAGTACGGGCTGTTTTACTCTACTTAACCATTCTTATAAAATTTGACAAAATTCTCAAAAATCCTATAAGACCTGTAGATAACATATTTTTAATCCCAATAAAAGTTTTTACTTCTACGACTCGTTACTCAACGCTTTTCCAAAAACTACATTTTCCGGACTGAAATTGTACTTCGACCAACTTTGACCTCTTTGACCTATATGAAATGCACCTTTGACTTCTTTGACTCCTAAGTCAACTTATAGACTCAATTACACAGGTTTGTGACCAAAATTTGACCCTTGACCATTTACCAATTCATACTTGTGGTCCTCGGGATTTGACTAAAACTATACATAAATCCGGATTATGAAAGTTCTCGTCTCCCGGTACTCGATCTTTAAAACCTCATAACTTTTAGCTCGTTTTGAGTCACGGGCTCTACCTTATACCAAATTAAAGATAAGAAGACCCTCTACAACTACATTTAGTTTTCAAGACCTGTAGGAAAAATAATTTTTATAAAAAGGCCTCAAAGTTTCTGCCTAAATTTGACCATACCAAAAACATGCTTAAGTTCGATTCCAAACCTACTAATCACCACTAGGCATCATCCTAAGCCTCCCTAATCACAACCAAACACTAATTTCAGTCCTAAACCCTATTGATCAATCAACCTCATAATCTAAAATCAAAGAAAACAAACATGCAACCACATAAACCTATTTAAAACATCACTAAACACAATGCCAAACACAAGATAATGCTCAAAATTCATCAACCACCATGGCTCCCCAAACACCCCCTTGTGCCGTGGGGTTTGGGTGACCAAATCACCACAACCAAATTAATTTTGGTGGGTTTTATTGGTGATTATACTCACACTAGGCATGAATTCAACATGCATTCATACAATTAGCCTCAAAAACGAATTTGAATGTTCTTGAAAATTTTTGGAAAATTTTTGTTAATGCATGTTTAATTAAACCATGGATTAACACTCACCAATGGATTCTAAGAGGTGGTCTAAGGTTAGTTTTTGTGAAAACTCAAGAAAAAAAATGGTGGGTGGTGGTTCTTGGTGTTTAGCCGTCGGCTAGAGGACAAGAGAGGAGAGAGTTTGATTTTGTTTTTGCTAAATGTGTTTGTGTGTGTTGTGTTTGTCCATTTTGTGGTATTGGGAGGGACCAAAGTGTATATTTTTGATTTCTTTTGGCCTTAAGTAAAAACGCCATTAAAACTTTGCGGGTTCGACTCACTAGTCAATTTTGAAAATTTTACGGGAGTCGGAAATCATCCCGAACACTCCAAAATATTTTTGGGATACTTTAAATGTACTCGGAAGGCTATAAAACTCACCCGACTCAACTTAACACAAACCGTAAGTAAAATTCTCGAAAAATTACATTATCGATAAATCGTCAATAATTATAGAAATTTGGGCATCCCTCGGGATCGTAATCGTCATCGTCCTTCTTAAATCGTCAATCGTAAAAATTATAACCTCGAACATCGGCTTTAACCAAAATACTTATATATATAGAAATTAAAATTTATTAAAAATTTCAAAAATTAGCGTAATTTAGGGTAACGTTAATGACCTTTGTTCTAGGGTGTCACACTGAAAACGACAACAATTGTAAAACAGTTAACAAATCTCATGATCAGATTTTGAAAGAAGAAAAACTGAAAACTCAAAATTCTTATTTATGGTGAAAAAATTGCAAAGCTCATTTACTGTTCAACAGTCCTGGAAACTGAATTTGAAACCATCAACTAATAAGCTACTTACAAACTGATTAAAACCATCTACTAAACAGTAAACGTTGAACACTCAATTAGCTAATCTTGATTAAACCTATCAGTATCTCAAAGCTAATGATTCTAGGCAGAAAAATAGAAGAAAATAGAGAAAACTTGAAAAATAGACATCGAGTTTCTCTTAACAAACAAAAAACAGATCTTATGAATCTTATCAATGACTGAGAGTAAAACTAATGCATTGAATTTATAACAACCACTTCACAACAGTTAAAGAACTTAAAATCGAAACATCATCTTTTTAGAAGCCTACGATCAAAGCATTAGAGCAGTAGAGAAAGAAAAGAGTTTAGTAAACGTTGAACTTTCATTAATGGAGATATTAGTTACAAGATTATAACAGAAATGTAACTGATTTCTACAGAATACTAAACTGATTTAACTGAAGAACTAACAGAAAACTATACAAAATTGAGAAACTTAACTAACTAATCCTAACCAACTAACTATGTGTAACTCTACTCCTAAGCTAACCGTCTCGAAATGGAACCTTCGTCTTCTATTTATAGGCCTGAAGAGTGGAGAGGTGACGTGTTTCTTCCAATCAGGAGATGCTACGTGTAAATACGAGGATTGACTCGTTCTTCATTCTTCATTCCATTTGGGCGTTTCTTTATCTTCGACTCTTGATCTAATTAATATATATCTTCTTGTAGAGGAGATTGAGATGAGCATTTTTGTAGTTTTGATCTTTGGCTGAAACTTCATGGATCTCTTGTTAATTTGATTTGCAGGTTTGATGATGAAAAGAGATGAAGTCGGCTGTGGATTTTCTCTCTCTCTTATTTGTGTTGAAGAAGACGCAAATTGTGCTAGTGTGTTTGACCGAGACTTGGTCATTGACCAAGTTAATAGTCTTAACTTTCCATTGTTTCTTTTAAGTCCTTCATCTTTCCATCCTTAATCAAAAGTGTATAAAACTTTGAGCAAATCTATTTTTCATCCTTTATCTTTGTAGAAAATTGCAAGTTCAGCCCTTGATCTTTGAAAACTTGGCAAATAAAGTCCTTGAAAGCTTCTTTTGTCCTTTTCCTCGTCTTTTCGTCAAATAAATCCTTGAAAACGCATGTTTGCTCCAAAACATATCTTTTTACCTAAAAACACATAAAACACAAATACACGCGTAATTCTGATATTTTAAAGTTAAAATAATGTATTTGACTGTGTTTTGAGTTGTTTTTGGATCATTATTGATGAGTGTTTTCACACTTATCATAAGCCTTCCTACTACAAGGGCAAGGAAGGAGTGGTGGAACTGATGCAGTGTTTGAAAGGTTGGAAACTGTGTTCCGCATCAGCGACTGTGTAGAAGAGAACAAAGTAAAGTTTTCCACCTGTACCTTACTTGAGAGTGCTCTTACTTGGTGGAACTCTGTAGTTGCTACTCTTGGACACGACGCTGCCTATGCTCTCAACTGGACTGAACTGAAGGAGAGAATGACAGAGAAATATTGTCCAAGGGGTGAAATGAAGAAGCTAGAAATCAAATTGTGGGATCTCTAATAACTGTATTTTAGTATCGTTTCGTCTCGGTATCTAATCGAATTGATTTAACGTTTTTAAACTTGACTTAATTGTTTTTGGTGATAAAAGCTTGATTGGTTTTTAAGCTACTTGGCAGAAAAAGCATGTAAAAATGTAAAAATAGCTATATACGTATCTGTACTACACTATAAAGGGATATTAAGTTGTAAAAAAAAACCCTAGTTTCATCCATGGCGGCAAAAATTTCTCTCCATCAAAAAAATCGATTATCTTATACTCTTTAATCTGAATACCGTCTAACAAGAATGTTTTCTCGATCTCTCTTGAGTTAACAGACTTTTTTATTCGGTTGATAGATCTTAGGGTTTTTTTTAATCGGTTTCTTTTTTTGCTGCGATAGTGAAAACGTTTTGTTTGTTTTTAATTAGGTCGGTTGTCGCATCTATTAAAGGTCTTAATTCCTTATTCTGTGATTCGTTGTCTTGTCTCCCTGTGCGATTGTGATTGTGATTGTGTTTCGTTGGTTAGGGTTTGGTTACTGTTCGACTGAGGGTTTCTTTTTTCGGGATGGATTCTATTGATTATGCGAGTTTGGATTCAAGAGGCAATGCTGCTGCTATCAACAGTATGCAGTCCTGTAACATGGATGTGATTAGGAAGGTGTTTGGGGTGCAATTAGCAACTGCTAGCGACGTGCATGATTTTATGCGCAGCTTGAAGATGAATGAATATGACTTTTGGTCCTTGGTGTCTAGTGCTCGATCCCAAGAAGTATTTAATATACTGTGCTCTTATGAATTCGGTTTGCTTGCGAAGGATGGGATTGATCCGACTAGGTTTTCCTTAAACACGCAACCGGTTAGGGTTTCATACCCGTCATTTGATGTGCAGCAACATGAGTTTGTTACTATGTCTTCTCCTATGGTTTCTCAATTCCTAGATGGGGATGCTGGTTTGTCGCAGATGGATGGAAAACCTATTATGGGTTTGCATGAGCGTGAGGGACCATCGTTTACTGGTGAGGGCTTTGTGGTTCGAAAGGAGCATGATGGGCTAGGTTCGCAGCAAATAGATGAGTTTGTTAGTATGTATGTGTCTATATCTAGTGAAGAAGGTGTCAGTGTAAGTAAGAATGTCCTGTCGAAGGTTGATGATGTGTGATATGAGTGATAATACTCATATCATTTGTACCTATAAACGATCAATAAATGAATAAAATGTATGAAATTGGCATTGTATTTGTTTGTTTGTTGTTTTAATGTGTGTAGGTACCAAGTTCGCGAAAACCGGCGAAAACGACACGAGTTTGAAGAAAAAGATCAACAAAGCCGATATCATGCCATTTTACTCACGGATTTATCAAGTTTGATGAAAAGTGGGACCCACATTTGGGAAATGGGCTCAAAAGCCCATTTGGAGTTCAAGAAAGTATTATATTACGTTTTTAAAAAGTCCAAATGGACTAATGGGAAGGATTTACAAGAGACGGATTGTGTAAGCCCATGTAACAACATGAAATGGATGAAAAGTGTAGAAATGGACTTCAAGCCCATCATCAATTTACTAAACGTGTAACTGCCTTATGTGGGTTTGGGCTATACGTAAAAAAAAACGCGAATCGAGTAAGTCGATAACGACCTACTAAAAACGAATTATATCACGAAAGCGACCCGAGATCGTTGTTCGACGAGGAAATTATGAATTTGAGATTCTCGACTCGATTTTGGATTAATGATCGAAGAAAGTCGTTGGAAAATTAAAAGCAAAGACGTAAACGTAAAATGACTTAAAACGTAAAATAACGAAAATCACGTAAATCGAGAAAATGACGAAAATTAAATTTTATTTTTTATTTTTTTTTAATTTTTCTTTGAAAACTTAGCTAAAAATAAATTTATTAAACTTAAAAAGAAAAAAAATAAAAACTATTTTAAAAATACAAATGGGCTAACCAAATGTACGAAATTAAACGGAACGAGTGTTATTGGGCCAAAAAGCCCAATAAGCGAAGTACTTAACGAGAGACACTAAAATTTGACAAGGATTATTTTTTTGGACTTATTAAACTACAGCAAAAAGAAAATCTTGAAACGGTTTAGCCAATAAGCTCGATTAAGCAAAAATCGTTTTTACAATAAGACAATTAGTCGAATAATGAAAAATACTTGACCATTTGACTCGAAATTCGACACATTAGCTAGAAGTAAGATAAAAAGAATGTAGGAAGAAAGAAAAACGCAATAAGCTATACTAATAAGAAGTTTGGAGATAATAAGCACTTAAAAAAAATATATGTTTGAAAACTAAGATAAACTTAACCAAAATAAACCAAACTTATAAGACTAGTAAAATGGGTGAGATAATTATGGTTTACGACCAGAACACAAGTGACACACGATTAGAATCAACAAAATAGACGCATATAAGCTATTACGGGCTGTTTTGATGAAAATAAGACAGAAATAAAAAGGTATAAAAGAAAGACAAAGCGAAGACTAAACAAAAATGTAAGCTAGATCAGATGGTAGTATGGATTGCTGCTGCGTCTGGCTTGTTGTACACAGGTCTGGAGTTCGAGCCTCTGCTGCACCCTTTTTGTTCAACTTATTTATTGGACGAAATAAAGAAAGATTTAAATGAGAATTAGAAGGAAGCAATATCAGAAAGTTACAATAGAGTAGATGGTGAAATGTATGGGTTGTTGCGTTCCCAGTTGGAAACAGGTCTGGGGTTCAAACCACTCACTGCCAGTTTTTGTTTTTTTGTTTTTTTTTCAGTTAGGCTTTTCAGCTTTTTGGCTAAATGAACAAAGAGCTTATCAGCAGTTGGCTGAGTAAGCTACACACTAATATTAAGCAGCAGATCAGTTCAGAAAATACATCAAGCACAAAAACGATTGAAATCAAACAAGCAGCACAACTTATAACACAGGAACAGTAGTTAAACTATATGCACATCTAATGTTCTTAGAGGTCAAATTCAGCTTGCTTAATAAGCTCAGTAAAAGCTCCGAATAAACTTTAATCCAAAAACAGATCAAAACTAGCTTATGAACTAACTACTTATCAATTTTCAAGCCTTAATTCCACACAATGAAGCAACTAAAGCTGCTGATGAACTGTACCTATTTTTGGCCAATTTCTGCGTAAAGAGCGTACTGAATTTTAAGCTATAGTGATTCTGTCTCAAAGCAAACCATCAAAAACTTACAAAGGCCTAAAAGTGAACCTAGAACACCTATATATGAGCAAAATCAACAACTATTAAACGTACTACTTGAAAACTGAAAGCAATACATCAGACACTTGCTTTACGCTATTTTTTTTTGTATTTTATCTTATTTATGCAAACTAAAAGCTGTTTTAAACTAGAAATATATAACTTGAGCTAATCAAAACATCCTAAGCACCTAGATCTAATTGCACAACTCCTAGCAACCTATTCCAAACGCCTCTTAAAGTGGCAGAATATGCATAAGCTTACGGTTATGAACTATAGTGAATGATTATCTTAACCAAAGTAAAATTAAGCTATATTTAATCCTAATAAGCAACTGTAGATCAAAAAACAAGCTAGATTATTAATGAAAAGCTAAGTGAACAATTATTTTATATTTTTTTAATTATTTTAAGGCAGAAAATGAACTAAGGACAACAAAGCTATATAAAAACAATAGAAGTAACAGAATATCAAGTAAACACTCAAAATAAGCACATAAGCAGATAATAAGCTAGATTATTTAAACTACATATTGAGAAGAAATGAAAAATAGAGCTTAGACCTTTGCATAAGCCCGCGTTTGTAGCGTCTTGGCCTTTGCCTTAGGCCTGTGTCTTCACCCCAAATATCAACTTATTATCAAGCTTATTTCAGCTTATTCACAACAATCAAACCCACTGTTCACCGCTCCTTGGTGAGGCAGCCTTCACACTTGATTTCACGTGCTTTTTATGAGATTTTTAAGCAACTTTCCTTAGCCTTTTGAAAACAAAACTCACATAAGCTTATCCAAGTTTATGTGAGATTACTTATAACTTTTAGAAAACTGATTATTCAACTAGCTTATAGCTTATGAGAGTTTCAAGGAAGCAATAGCAAAACACAAAAAGTAAATTCAGAAAATATAAAGAACACTTTGGATTTAAATCAAAATTTCATTAATAATAAAAAAACATTACAACTTAATAAAAAAACATTACATTAAAAACAGAAATTATACTAAGGAAAATTACATGAACAATAATGAGAAACCTAGCCCTATTTATAGATGAATTCAAGCTTCTAGATGCTTTCTCTGGCCATCCCTTCTCTCTCCAAGGGTTTAATTTTCGTCCATTGGATATTGCTTAAGAATGAAGCATGATTTGAGGCCTTTGGATCTTTTTTTTCAATCTTCTCTTTCCACACACGGATTGACAGCGTGGCACTGGGTATGACATGACTTGTGTTTCTTTTGCACTAACTTTAGTGCAAAATATCATGATTTCTGTGCTTCTTGCATTTTTGCCCCGGATTGCCAACATGGCAATTGTTGATGACTTGGAGTTTTTACACATGGGATGTTCTTATTGGGTGTGTGGGAGTGGGTTTAATTGATTTAATTGTTCTAATTACCCATATAGGTAAAAACCCTCTTTGTGTTCATCCCTGGTAAAAGTGAAAGAGATGGAGGAACAGTAATTGTTTCCCTCCTCTTTTTATTCTTGTTTACTGGCTTTGACTTAATTGACTCAGCCACTACTTTCATCCTTTGGCACAATTGGCCCTCCATACTTTGTAAACTTATTTTTCCCTTTATAAATGAACATGTATATTTTTTTAAAAGGACTTGTTTGGTAGATTTGGTAAAGGTGAAGGACCAATTCGTCTTGTAAGGATATTGGGAGGGTGATTTGTGTAATTTTGAGAAAGTGGAGGGGTAAAAGTGTAATTTGGTGAAAATTCAAGGGTCTTTTGGTAATTTTACGCTTTAGGATTTAAAAAACTCCGTTTTGTTGAATTTCGGCTTCGACTTTGTGATTTTCTTCTAATCCTGTGTTCGCTTTATCTTTGACTTGATCGTTTTTCTTGTCTTTTCTTCATATCCGTACCTACACATACACAAACAACAAACACAAGTATATATGGCACATTTCATGATTAATTTACCGTTTTGAGCACGTTTTTCAAGAAAATAAGATAAGAGATTATGCTCTTATAAAATCTCCGATACTTAACCATTGTCGTGTCCTCACGCAATGCTAAAATAAAGTATAAAGCAAACTCCGTTTTTCTTGAAAACATTTATTCATTATTAATCTACGAAAGTGAAATGACATAATATATTGCTTTCATCAAGAGAACATGACTTTTAGGGTCAAAGAATAAAAACAAGTAAATGTTTTATAGAGAAAATTTTGTCATCCTTGATTTTCACACATTCCATGCTAAGCGTAAAAACTAGATCATTGTCGGTACAAGTCACAATGCTAACACTACTCATGCATTCAAATTGTGTAATACTTTTTCTCCCCGCAATCCTAATTATTAAGAAATGAAAATGTATATAGAATTTTTTAACTATTTTTGTCATGGATCACAAGGATTCATATTGACTTATTTCGATATTTATTTAAGCCGAAAATAAAGTAGGACGATTTAATCGATAGTTAGCTAAAGGACAAAATCTTTTAAAACGGCTTCTCGTGTGTCTACTTAAGTTCATATCTTGGCATAACTCGTTTCACGATTTGAGACTTTTCTCGGACCGATATTTGGCATGTACTTCATACTTCGAATCTTCGGAAGACGTTCTTGAAATTATGGTCTTCTCTTCATATTTTGGAATTTCTTCACTTGACGTTTTTTTGAGAGATTCTTCATACTTGGACCACGACTTCATCATTTTTCTTCAATCTTTATTTTGGATTTTGATATACAACGATCCGCCTCCTTTTCGTACTTGGATATATTTATCCTCATACCTTGTTAGGGTCTTTTTGGATAGACTTTCTCCATGATCTTTAGGGGAGTAATTGCTTTTCGTCGTGCGTCTCAATCCTTCATATTGATTTTGGAATAATGATTCTTCACCTCATCTTGGATCTTTAGCAATAAAATAGAGCTCCTCATGCCTTGTTAGGGCCTTTTTGGATCTTCACCAATCTTCGCGTCCCGCTTCAATAAGTTATGCCTTGGCTATGAACTCTATTTAACCACGAGCAACTTTTAAACGATCTTGGGCTAGAAGCTAAGTAACCTTTCAAATCGTACGACCTTACTTATTGCAATTATTTTTATTCCTAATGCATTGATCTTATGCGAAGAAAAACCACAATTAAAGACATATGAGTTTTTGAAAGAACATTTTCATGTTCTACGTTTAGCATGATCACTTGTCTAACTCTATCATCTCTCGTTCTTCACTATATAAAGACCTCTAATTAAAGAGACTCGTGAATACTTAGCCATGCAAGTCAAAATTAAGCCAAATTTGGATTAGCTTTCATTAAGACTATATCAAATCAAAGTTTTGGGTTTTCAAGCCACCTATAGGATCTTACACTTTCTTGGACTTTTTCAAGTTTAGAGAATGCATTTATAGTTCCCTTGATAAGTGACTTTCTAGGATCAATTATAGGAACTTGCGAAAAGTTCTTGTTCTTAACCCGAATGAGCCAAGACTTTCGCGTTTTAAAGTTCCCTATATAAAAGTCTAGCAAAACTTGAATTGAGCAGGTTAAGGAATGTAAAGGGCTCCAAATGCCCATCAAGTAAAAAATTAACTCTTATTCTACCCAACGGAAAGCCTATATTCGTGTCAAAATACTTATTATTAAAACGAAAAATTTAAAATTTACCCTATTTTACGCTAATTATTTAAGAAAAAGCGGAGTACGTTAGGACACAAACAAAAGAAAAGTATATCGATAGATACCCCCCCCCCCCCCATACTTAAACCGAACATTGTCCTCAATGTTTCCATGTCTAGGAGAAAATACCCCCATACTTATATTCGAAGAGTCGAATGCACGAATCAAAGCGTGGAAAGGGTATGACGCAAAATTTAAAAGCCGTTTATTAATTATGCTAATAAGAATAAGCGTTAGCAAAAGGATATAATCATTGGATAAAGAAAGACAAGATCGAAGCTCGAGTGATATGTGATGAGAACTAACACGAGAGTCTTCGTCATCTAGAAAATTACATCACAAACGAAACACGAGATATGAAGAAGCACGAGCCTCCTCACGTTATACTATTAGAAAAGAAACATATGTACATGGATAAGAATGGGAGCTCCCCCACGAGGCACCTCGTTTTTGTTTTGTTTTTTTTTTCAATTAGGCTTTTCAGCTTTTTGGCTAAATGAACAAAGAGCTTATCAGCAGTTGGCTGAGTAAGCTACACACTAATATTAAGCAGCAGATCACTTTAGAAAATACATCAAGCACAAAAACGATTGAAATCAAACAAGCAGCACAAGTTATAACACAGGAACAGTAGTTAAACTATATGCACATCTAATGTTCTTAGAGGTCAAATTCAGCTTGCTTAATAAGCTCAGTATAAGCTCCGAATAAACTTTAATCCAAAAACAGATCAAAACTAGCTTATGAACTAACTACTTATCAATTTTCAAGCCTTAATTCCACACAATGAAGCAACTAAAGCTGCTGATGAACTGTACCTATTTTTGGCCAATTTCTGCGTAAAGAGCGGACTGAATTTTAAGCTATAGTGATTCTATCTCAAAGCAAACCATCAAAAACTTACAAAGGCCTAAAAGTGAACCTAGAACACCTATATATGAGCAAAATCAACAACTATTAAACGTACTACTTGAAAACTGAAAGCAATACATCGACACTTGCTTTACGCTATTTTTTTTGTATTTTATCGTTTTTATGCAAACTAAAAGCTGTTTTAAACTAGAAATATATTACTTGAGCTAATCAAAACATCCTAAGCACCTAGATCTAATTGCACAACTCCTAGCAACCTATTCCAAACGCCTCTTAAAGTGGCAGAATATGCATAAGCTTACGGTTATGAACTATAGTGAATGATTATCTTAACCAAAGTAAAATTAAGCTATATTTAATCCTAATAAGCAACTGTAGATCAGAAAACAAGCTAGATTATTAATGAAAAGCTAAGTGAACAATTATTTTATATTTTTTTTTAATTATTTTAAGGCAGAAAATGAACTAAGGACAACAAAGCTATATAAAAACAATAGAAGTAACAGAATATCAAGTAAACACTCAAAATAAGCACATAAGCAGATAATAAGCTAGATTATTTAAACTAAATATTGAGAGGAAATGAAAAATAGAGCTTAGACCTTTGCATAAGCCCACGTTTGTAGCGTCTTGGCCTTTGCCTTAGGCCTGTGTCTTCACCCCAAATATCAACTTATTATCAAGCTTATTTCAGCTTATTCACAACAATCAAACCCACTGTTCACCGCTCCTTGGTGAGGCAGCCTTCACACTTGATTTCACGTTCTTTTTATGAGATTTTTGAGCAACTTTCCTTAGCCTTTTGAAAACAAAACTCACATAAGCTTATCCAAGTTTATGTGAGATTACTTAAAACTTTTAGAAAACTGATTATTCAACTAGCTTATAGCTTATGAGAGTTTCAAGGAAGCAATAGCAAAACACATAAAGTAAATTCAAAAAATATAAAGAACACTTTGGATTTAAATCAAAATTTCATTAATAATAAAAAAACATTACAACTTAATAAAAAAACATAACATTAAAAACAGAAATTATACTAAGGAAAATTACATGAACAATAATGAGAAACCTAGCCCTATTTATAGATGAATTCAAGCTTCTAGATGCTTTCTCTGGCCATTCCTTCTCTCTCCAAGGGTTTCATTTTCGTCCATTGGATATTGCTTAAGAATGAAGCATGATTTGAGGCCTTTGGATCTTTTTTTTCAATCTTCTCTTTCCACACACGGATTGACAGCGTGGCACTGGGTATGACATGACTTGTGTTTCTTTTGCACTAACTTTAGTGCAAAATATCATGATTTCTGTGCTTCTTGCATTTGCCCCGGATTGTCAACATGGCAATTGTTGATGACTTGGAGTTTTTACACATGGTATGTTCTTATTGGGTGTGTGGGAATGGGTTTAATTGATTTAATTGTTCTAATTACCCATATAGGTAAAAACCCTCTTTGTGTTCATCCCTGGTAAAAGTGAAAGAGATGGAGGAACAGTAATTGTTTCCCTCCTCTTTTTATTCTTGTTTACTGGCTTTGACTTAATTGACTCAACCACTACTTTCATCCTTTAGCACAATTGGCCCTCCATACTTTGTAAACTTATTTTTCCCTTTATAAATGAACATGTATATTTTTTTAAAAGGACTTGTTTGGTAGATTTGGTAAAGGTGAAGGACGAATTCATCTTGTAAGGATATTGGGAGGGTGATTTGTGTAATTTTGAGAAAGTGGAGGGGTAAAAGTGTAATCTGGTGAAAATTCAAGGGTCTTTTGGTAATTTTACGGTTTAGGATTTAAAAAACTCCGTTTTGTTGAATTCCGGCTTCGACTTTGTGATTTTCTTCTAATCCCGTGTTCGCTTTATCTTTGACTTGATCGTTTTACTTGTCTTTTCTTCATATCCGTACCTACACATACACAAACAACAAACACAAGTATATATGGCACATTTCATGATTAATTTACCATTTTGAGCACGTTTTTCAAGAAAATAAGATAAGAGATTATGCTCTTATCACTGCCTAAAGCCCATTAGGGTTATTAATTTATGAAACGGTTAAAGGTGTAAAGTTGTTTACACTTGGTCAAACTCTCCACACATATCCACCACAAACTTTCACACACACGTTTTGTTTTCCCACACAATAAATAAATAATGTCGATACATTCTATGTATCTTGTTATCTTCCATCTTCCCCAACAAAAAAATAACCAAACTTATCACTGTTCCCACAAAACCTAATTCAATAAATAGTTCAAATAAAATGGGGCTTTTTTGTCACACGACTAATTCACACATGGGGGAATTAAATCCCCCAAATTTTCGGAAGGCAGAAGTGGAAAGGCAAGGGCACGTGGCAAAGTATTACTGGCTGGAACACCTCATCCATCATCAACCACCAATAAGAGAGAGCCATTTCAGCAAAGAGAAAGCACAACTAGCACACTTGATTGCCACGTTGGCAATCCGTGTGCTAGTGTGTGAATATCCACCGTTAGATCAAGATCGGGTGAAAGAGAATAAGAAAGATCCTCTTTGGACGGCCAAGATAATTTCCCTGTCTCAACAAACTCTCCTCAACGGCCATGGGGGTTGGCTATATAAACCCCCATTTATTCTATAATCTTTATCCCTTTTTACTTTTTAGAGTTATAATGTTAAATTATAGGTAGAAGTTGTATTTCTTTTCTTTTTAAATAATGTAATGTTGTTATGAATTAATAAATTGATTTTCAGTTATATGATTTTCTCTTGTCCATGTTTAATTTTACTTGCTGTCAAATACTTATTTGCATCTTCTTAGTTTACAAAATAATATTATAATTAACAGTCATTCATATAAACTCAAAAATTAGTTTAAGTGAATGATCTAAAGAGTGAATTAGGGGCAAAAAGTTTATCCCCACTGGATAAATAAAATAAGGTTCGAGTTATAATACATGGTGAATCGTTTGGTTATGTTGGATATTTGGTTCGATAAATCAAATATAATGGTTCGATGAATGGTGATTGATGGTGGTGTAGAATCGAGTTCACAAGGTTGTTCAGCACAACCTTCTTCTCAACGGTACCTTCAAAAGGTTTTAATTCTTTTACGTTTTATGTATTTAGTTTAAAGTTATTTAGTTTAGTAAATCTGCTTGTATAATGTTTCTGCTTATTTTGATTATATGTTGATAGTTAAAGCTAATATAAATAAGTCTGCCATTTATATGAAATGTTTCTGACCTGCTTGGTTAATTGTTATTGTTGATTGTAAGACTAATCTGAGTATGATAGATTGTAAGTTTGCTATTTGAGACTGCTATATCATGAATGTTTACGAATTTGAATCTAAGTTTGGAATTGTGCAAACCTGTTGATGTTTAAATATATGTTAGATTATGTAGGTCATTTATCCGTTGGGTTCATGGATGGTTTTTGATTTTGTATGATTTAAACTGAGTAATAAGTTGGATATCTGTTAAACTACGATTTTGAGTTGATAGGTCTGTGGTAATTTAATGTTAATCTGCCTCGTAATTGAGATACTATTGCTGTTATTTACTGAATGACTAGTTAGAATTCCTTTTGCATTGATTTGAGTTGTGATACTTGGTTGAATGTTAGTTTAGTTTGTGACTGCTTAAGGATATAAGTTGCACATTGATTCTGTATAAGTCTGTTGTGCATCTTTATTTCTCTTAATCTGATTATTGTTATTGGATTGCTTAATTGATTGAATGCCTGTAGTAGATAATCTGTTAATTGAGTAGTTTGCTGAATGTTTGGGAATCTGTTTTAAGTAGCTATATTCGTGCAGCTTTTATAAAAATAATGTGCAAAAATGTCCCTCACGGGACTTGAACCCGTGACCTCACGGATGAACATCCAATATGATTACCATCTGAGCCAAAGGCTCATGTTAGTTTTAGTCTGCGTTTAATAATTAATATACACTTTCAGTTTTGACTTTTCAGCTTAGTTTCACGTTTTTATTTTTTATTTAAATATAAATATTATTTTCTTTAAATAAATAAAAGTTTATTATTTAGTTTAAAAATAATTAGTATAAATAGGTTAATAAATATAATAAAAATTAAAAAATGTTTTTATTAATTTGAGAAATTTAATTAGTTTATTTTAATAAATTAGATTTAATTAATTTGTAGAAGTTATATAGTTTTAATTAGATTTTTTTAATAGTGTAAAAAGTTATTTTAATTAAATAGATTAATTTTTATAAATTTTTAATAGTTTAATTTTTAAATAGTTTTTTTTAATTTAAGTCATTGCTATTAGATTAAATAATTTGGGGTTTACGATTCATGCACTTTAGGATTAAAATAAGTTTTAAATTGGTAGAATTTAATTTTAGTTTAAAAACCGAAAACCTATTTGAATCAATTGTCCAAATCGATACAAAAACGTCTCAAATTCATAAGATCTTCGTGTACAACGAACTTGGTTCATCACGTGTTTAATTGAATTCGTCTTTGGTAATATTAGTCTATTACTTTTTCCTAAAGGTAATTTTATAATTTACCCTATAACGTATCTTAATTATCACTATACTATCACGATCACATCAAAAATTTTGGCGCCGCTGCAGGGGATCTTGTGTACGATTCGTTTTCGTTGAGATTTGTTGATCGTTGATTTGAAGACCCTTTCCATCCTCGGAAAGTTTTGTTATTTTTCTATTATATAGTATGTATCGTTTTTCTCGTTTTTTGTGAATAATATATTGTATTACGTAGAACAATAAATTTACATACTTTTCAAATAAAGCCTTAGTTGGGATTTCATCATCTAGCTATTGTAGTCGAGTCCAAAACAAAAATAAAAGGCAAAATAGATAAATACTAATAATTAGTTTGAACTCGATTTATACAAACTATAAGGTGGGTATAAGGCGACGTGCTATAAAAGGCCGTCTAAGGAAAAAGGTTTTTAAGTGCTTTGTGCCACCTCGTTTCCCCGCTCGCTTGTGCGTATATTGAGAGGGACGACCTATTATTGGTTTTCCGACTCAAGTAGTAATAAATTTTATTTTTGTAGTTTACTTATTGAACCTCGAGACGTTTAGGTTTTCACCTATTGTTTCAAAGTCGACCGAGGGTAAATTTACTTCCATAGTAGTTATCCTTATTCCTTGTTTTTATCGATCATTATTGATTGAGCAATACCAAATAAAATACCAAAAATAATCTTCTTCTTGTTTAATTTCTTTTCTTCAATCCTCTAAATTCTCGTCTTTGTAGTGTATGCAATTACGTTCTTCTCGTCTTGTGATTGATTTTAATAGGGTTGAAAATATTCCTCGTAGAAATAGAAATCGTCAACAACGAATAGTGGAACCCGAGCTTCCACCTATTGTTGTAGAGATAGCCGATAACCGAACAATGGAGGAATTGCTCCGTGCACCCACCAAAGGGTATGGGGAAGCAATCGTTGTGCCGGCTATATTGGCGGATCATTATGAGATTAAGACGGGTCTTTTATCACTCATTCGTGCCGACCAATTTCGTGGAAATGAGACCGATAACCCGCACTCTCACATTCGGAATTTTCTTCGAATTACCTCGACTCTCAAGTTTAGAGATGTGCCGAATGACGCGATTAAGCTCATGCTTTTTCCGTACTCGCTCAAGGGTAATGCTAAGATTTGGTATGAGAAAGAACCACCGGGTTCGATCTTAACATGGGATGATTTAGTTTCCAAGTTTATGAATTATTTCTTTCCACCATCTAAGACAACACACTTTAAGAACGAGATCACTAGGTTTGAACAAAAAGTGCATGAAAAGTTTGGGGTTGCTTGGGAAAGATTTAAAGATTTGTTGAGACAATGTCCACACCACGGTTTCTCGGAACTGCATCAAATTAATACTTTTTATAATGGGCTTAATATGAATGAACAAGATTCATTAAATGTCGCCGCGGGTGGTAATATTTTAAGAAAAACTCCGAGAGACGCGTGGTGCATAATTGAGAATAAGTCTAGAGCACAATATTCACGAAACACACCGAGTGTTTCCAATGTGAATTCGTCTAATATCGAGATTGCTAGATTGGACTCTAAGATTGATAATGGATTTGCGACATTGTTGAATGAGATTAGGAAGAATCCTCATGGATCGATTAATATGGTTGAGAATGTTTGTGTATCATGTGGTGGAGCACATCCTAATCATGCTTGTTTAACCACGGGGTTTGATCAAGCTAGTGCTTTTGCCGCGACGGGAACTTATGGCTCCAACGGTCAAGTTCCTCGTCAAAATCATGTTCCTCCACCGGGTTTTCCACCGGTTCAAAATAGGTACAACAATTGAAACAATGGGAATATTTTTAAATGTGGTAACCAAGGGAATTTCAATCAAGGAAATGGGTTTAATGCTAATAAAAACAATCAAGGTTTTCACAACAATCAAAATGAGTTATCAAGCTATATCAAGTCAAACGAGGCAAATATGAAAGCTTTTCAAAACAACATTCAAGGGAAAATTAATACTTTGAAACTCGATTTTCAAAATACGATTAAAGGGCAAAACAATAAGATTGAGCTTAATCAACAAAGGCTAGAGCAAAACCAAAATCGTATGCAACAAAGTATGGAACAAAGTCAAAACAAATTGCTTTCGATGTTTGAATCTTTTATGAGTCAACCTTCCTCGTCTTCGGGTGGCTTACCTAGCAACACAATTCCAAACCCGAAGGGTGAGATTAAAGCTATAACCATACGTAGTGGGAAAGATTTAGACGGACCTTTGCTTCCACATGTGAGTACCTCTCCGGTGAGGGAAGTGGAGCAAGAACCCGAGGTGGTTAAAGAAAAGGAAATTCCTATTCCACCAAAGGTAGACCAATTTCCTATTCCGGAACCCGAGCTTCCGAAGACTAAACCCACACTACCTTACCCTTCGAGACTTAACCAAGAGAAGCTCCACGAAAAGTCCAATGCTCAAATGACTACTTTTTTAGAGATGTTTAAGAATCTTTATATTAATGTTAGTTTTGCGGATGCATTGCTTTACATGCCTAAGTTTGCTTCGACTATTAAGAGATTGATGAATGATAAAGGGAAACTGGTTGAAGTGTCTACATCTTTAGATGCTAATTGTTTCGCGGTTCTTACACAAAAGCTTCCCAAAAAGCTTGGAGACCCGGGCAAGTTTGTAATACCATGTGATTTCCCTAATATGGAAGAATGCTTAGCTTTAGCCGATCTTGGTGCTAGCATTAATTTGATGCCTCTTTCCGTATGGAAAAGGTTATCACTTCCCGAGCTTACACCTACTAAGATGACTCTCGAGCTAGCGGATCGATCGATCGCCTTACCAAAAGGTATAGCCGAGGATGTGTTTGTCAAGGTAGGGAAACTCGTCTTTCCAACGGACTTTGTGGTTTGCGATTATCCCGAAGATTCTCGTGTACCACTTATTTTGGGAAGACCGTTTTTGATGACGGCTAGTGCTTTAGTTGACATGAAAGCGAGGAAATTGACGTTAAGAGTTGATGATGAAAATATCACGTTTGATATTGGTCATATCTCTAAATATTCTTCAAAGTATTACGAGGAATAAATTAATCAAATCGATGTGATTGATGTTACTTGTGAAGAATATTCTCAAGAAGTGCTTGGATTCTCGGCTTCTTCTAAAAGTGGCAATCCCACTTCTTCGAATCCTATTATCTCTTCGGCTAAACCTCCACTCACTCCATTTGAGGGAGGTGACTTCGTTCTTGAAGAGCTTGAGAATAATGGTTATTAAAAAATCGAAAAGGAAATTGATGATTACCTTAGCACACCATTTGATCCTAGTGAGTTTGATAGTGAGAGTTTTTATCCCGAGGGAGATATTGCGTTGATTGAAAAATTGTTGAATATGGATCCTTTTGAATCACCACCTATGGAATTAAAAGTTGTGAGTGAAAATGAGACTAAAGTGAAAACATCTATTGAGGAAGCACCCGAATTAGAACGTAAGGAACTTCCCACTCATTTGGAGTATGATTTTCTTGAGGGATCGGATAAGTTACCAGTGATTATTGCTAAGGGATTAAAGGAAAACGAAAAGGATGAACTTATCAAAGTGCTTGAGAAACATAAACGGGCCATTGCATGGAAAATCTCCGACATTAAGGGTATAGATCCGAAATTTTGTACTCATAAAATTCTAATGGAGGATGATTTTAAACCCGCTATCCAAAATCAAAGAAGGGTCAATCCAAAGATTAATAAGGTGATAAAAAAGGAAGTCACTAAACTTCTAGACGCCAGAATGATCTACCCTATCTCGGATAGTCCATGGGTTAGCCCCGTGCATTGTGTTCCAAAGAAAGGAGGAATGACGGTTGTTACTAATGAGGATAATGAATTGATTCCTACTAGACTTGTGACCGGTTGGCGTGTTTGTATTGACTATAGGAAACTTAATGATGCCACTAGGAAGGATCATTTTCCATTACCTTTTATGGATCAAATGTTAGAGAGACTAGAGGGGAATGAATTCTATTGCTTTTTGGATGGATTTTCTGGCTATTTCCAAATCCCCATTGACCCTCGTGATCAAGAAAAGACCACATTCACTTTTCCTTATGGAACATTTGCTTATCGTCGCATGCCTTTTGGACTATGCAATGCTCCAGGGACGTTCCAAAGGTGTATGATGGCCATTTTCCATGATATGATCGAGAAAACCATGGAAGTCTTCAAGGATGACTTTTCGGTTTTTGGGGAATCTTTCACTTCATGTCTCTCTAACCTTGAAAGAATGCTGTAACGTTGTGAGGAAACGAATCTTGTGCTTAAATATGAGAAATGTCACTTCATGTGCAAAGAGGGAATTGTGTTAGGACATAAGATCTCTAAGGCCGGTATTGAGGTTGATAGGGCTAAAATCGACGTGATTGCCAAATTACCTCCACCCACCACCGTTAAGGGAGTAAGGAGTTTTCTCGGCCATGCCGGCTTCTATCGACGTTTTATACAAGACTTCTCTAAGATACCTCGGCCTATGACCCATCTTTTGGAAAAAGAGACTCCTTTCATCTTTTCGGATGAGTGTATTCAAGCCTTTGAGATGCTTAAAAAGAAGTTAACCGAATCTCCAATCTTGGTTGCCCCGGATTAGGACCTACCTTTTGAAATTATGTGTGATGCTAGTGATTATGCGGTAGGTGCGGTTTTGGGGAAACGTAAGTCAAAACACTTCTTGCCTATACACTATGCAAGTAAGACTATGACGGATGCTCAAACAAAGTACACTACAACAGAAAAGGAGTTACTTGCCGTTATGTATGCTTTTGAAAATCTTAGACCATATTTCGTCTTGTCTCAAACCATAGTGTATACGGACCACTCGGCTATCAAATATCTTCTTAATAAACAAGATGCTAAGCCGAGGTTGCTCCAGTGGATTCTCCTCCTTCAAGAATTTAATGTCAAAATTCTAGACAAAAAAGGAGCCGAGAATCGCGCGGCCGATCATTTATCTAGACTTGAGAATCCTCACCAAAGCGATCGAGAGAACAAGGAAATCAATGAAACATTTCCTCTCGAGACGCTTGGTATGATTTCTTTTCATGGTGATGATAGTACCCAATGGTTTGCGGATATTGCAAATTACCATGCGGGGAAGTTTGTGATCAAGGGTATGTCGTCCCAACAAAAACACAAGTTTTTCAAGGATATCTCCTATTAATTTTGGGACGACCCCTATTTGTTTCGTGTGTGCGCGGATCAAGTGATTCGTAGGTGCGTGTTTGGCAAATAAGCTCAAGATATTCTTAAATCTTGTCATGGGGGACCCACCGCGGGACATCATGGTGCCAACGCCACCGCGAAGAAAGTCTTTGATGCCGGCTTCTTTTGGCCTTCCATATATCGTGATGCCCAAGACTTGATCAAGACTTGTGATGCTTGTCAATGTCAAGGAAAGAACTCACAAAGGGATGAAATGCCTCAATACATTATTCAAGTTTGTGAAATCTTTGACATGTGGGGGATCGATTTTATGGGGCCGTTTCCATCTTCGAAAGGAAACAAATACATTCTCGTAGCTGTGGACTATTTGTCTAAATGGGTCGAAGCTAAGGCTTTGCCCACGAATGATGCTCGAGTTGTGGTGAACTTTTTGAAACAACTCTTTGCTAGGTTTGGAACTCCGCGGGCTATTATTAGTGATCGTGGGACCCATTTTTGTAATGAACAATTTGAAAAAGTTCTAAAGAAATATGGTGTCACTCGTCGACTTTCGACGGCTTATCACCCTCAAACGAGTGGTCAAGTGGAGGTTTCAAACCGAGCTCTTAAAAGAGTTTTGGAGCGTTCTATTGGAGAAAATCGCACTTCATGGTCGGATAAATTGGACGATGCATTGTGGGCTTTCCGTACGGCTTACAAGACGCCAATTTGTTGTACACCATTTAGGTTGGTCTACGAAAAAGCATGCCACTTGCCAATTGAACTCGAACATAAGGCGTATTGGGCTCTTAAGCATTGTAACTTTGATTTGAGGACCGCGGGTGATCATCGCAAGGTTCAATTGAATGAACTAAGTGAACTAAGGGATTAAGCTTATGAAAATTCTTTGATCTATAAAGAGAAAACTAAGAGGATTCACGACTCAAAGATCAAAAACCGCATTTTCAATGTTGGTGATCAAGTCCTCTTATTCAACTCTAGACTTAAGATTTTCTCGGGCAAGCTTAAATCCCGTTGGTCCGGACCATTCACCATTGCACAAGTTTTCCCTTATGGCACTGTTGAGCTAGCTCAAAAAGACGGTCCTAACTTTAAGGTGAATGGTCATCGTGTGAAACATTACTTTGGAGCGGACATACCTACGGAGGTTGTCCCGGATCTTCAAACTTTCCCTAAGGACCAATGAATGCAGGGATCGAGTCGAGCTCATGACTCGGTGAACAAAAACGAGGTGCCTTGTGGGGGAGTCCCATACATTCTATCTTCTTTCTATTTTCTAACACTAATAAGGCTTGATCTTTCAAGCTCGTGCTCGTGTTTTGTTGTGTTGTGAATCTTAGGTATGACCCTAATATTTGAAGACTCTCGTGTTCGGTTTTTGCCGGTCCACTTGATCTTCCATTCTTTGAATGCCAAAAAGGGACACACTCTTTATCCTTTGATTTTTATCGACTAACGTTTTATCTTGAGGCATAATTCATAAACGGCTTATAGATTTGCGTGCTCTTTCCATGCAAGGATTTTGCATTAGACTCTTCGTGTTTTAGCAAGGGGGTGTTACTCTTGAGCTAAGAAACATTAAGGACAATGTTTGGTTTTAGCATGGGGGAGTCAATCGATATAATCGCTTGCTATTTCTTTTGTCGTGTCTAAACGTAATTGTTTTTCTCATTTTTCATAAATTTTTTAAATTTTTAGTGTTATTTTTAAATTTTTAATAAAGAAAATAAGGCTTTTGACACGAATGTAGGCTTTCTGTTGGTGAAAATAAAAACAGTTTTTGACTCGACTCGGTTTTTAACCTTAGCTTTTCCTTAACGTATTTGAATTAAGTTTTGCTAGGCTTTTATATAGGGAGCTTTAAAACACGAAAGTCTTAATTCATACGGGTTAAGAACAAGAACTTTTCGCAAGTTCCTATAATTGATCCTAGAAAGTCGTTTATCAAGGGAACTTTAAAACGCAAATTCTAAAACTTGAAAAAGTATAAGAAGATTCAAGATCCTATAGATGACTTGAAAACCCAAAACTTTGATTTAATAGGCTAAGTATCCATTGATTTCACATTTTTGAGATTTTACAATATGGAGAACAAGAGATGTTAGAAATACGTTTTTAACGTATATTAGAAGTATCGGTCACTCCACAATATTATTAATGTTGTATAGCTCGTAGTTAATGTTTGCTTATTTAGTTAAGTAAGAAACCGACCCATGGGCTTGTCATGGGTCGGCCCAAGCCCATTAGTGGCTTGGATATAAATACCCCTTTCCACCATGGAAAGGGGTTGGTTGTTGATTGTTTCATTTCCCCATTTGAATGAAAAACACATATTTCTCTCTCACTTTCTCTCACTAGTTTCTCTCTCTAGAAATCTTCAACCCACTTCATTGATTCACAAGATTATCAATATTCTTCAAATTGTATCAAGAGCCATGGGGTGATTTAAGGTAATGATTTGTGTTGTTCTATAGTTTTTGATTGTATTAGTGTTCTTTAGGAAAATATATCTTGATTCTTGAAGTTTTTGGTGATTTTGTTGTTGGGATTAGTAGATAAGTATTGGGTTTTACTTCTTTTAGTAGAAATCACAAAACTTTTCGGGTAATTTGGTAAAAATATGGGTTTGTTTTTAATATATTTAGTCGACTGTTACAACACACGAACCAGCTTTTTCCTAGTAAAGTTCCGAATCAGTTTCTTCCGAACCAAAAGCTCCGGATCAAAGAAAGTTCTGAATTAGTTTCTTCCGAACCAAAAGTTCCGGATCAAAGAAAGTTCCGAATCAGTTTCTTCCGAACCAAAAGTTCCGGATCAAAGAAAGTTCCGAATCAGTTTCTTCCGAACCAAAAGTTCCGGATCAAAGAGTTCCGAATCAAATCTTCCGAATCAACAACTGTTTCGAATCAAAGAAGTTCTGAACCAAAGTCTTCCGAATCAACACTTCCGAATCAACAATTGTTCCGAACCAAGGGATATTTTACTTGTTTTTTCGACGATTTTTAGAGGATTTAATCTTGGTTTCTTACACAAAAACTCAACACAACTCACAACTTTACTTCACTGCTCGATCAACCGATAATCTTTGTCTCTTTAAAGTGATCAAAATGAATCCGAATTCATTAATGCCTCAAATGACATCACTTACGGATATTTCCATCATTACGGGAACGGATAATCGCCCTTCAATGCTCATTAAAGAAGTCTTTGAAGCATGGCAAGGCCGTATGATGTCATACATTAAGGGAAAACCGACATATGGGAGGCTTATGGTCAAGTCAATTCTAAATGGTCCACTTGATTATGGTACCATCGTGGTTAACAATGTGACTCGACCACGGGAGTTTGAAGAACTTACACCATCTTAACAACTTGTTGCCGATGCAGACGAAAAGGCTCTTCAAACCATTCTCCAAGCTCTTCCACATGACATCTATCGAATGGTAAGTTGGTTGCAAAGGATTTATGGGAACGTCTAAAGGTTTTGCTACAAGGTACGTCTCTCACTAAACAGGAACGAGAATGTCAGTTGTATGATCTGTTTGATAGATTCACGTACAGTCCAGGGGAAACACTTCACGACTACTACTTCAGATTCACTACTCTCATGAATGATTTGAATGTATACAATCTCGTGATTGCTCCATTCCAGGTTAACACCAAGTTTTTGAATACTTTACCTCAAGCTGAATGGGGTGAGTATATTACCGATGTTAAGTTAACCAGGGATTTGCATAAGTGCAATTTGGATCAACTCTATGCTTTTCTTCAGCAGCATGAGAAACACATGATCATGCACCGTTCGCCTCGAGGTATGTACCCTGATTCTTTAGCTTTGATGGCAAATCAACCAAGCTTGTCATACAACAACACTCCTTATATCATGGGACACCAAGCCTATCATCCATCACCGTACATGACTCCAAGCTTCCCCCAATATTCGATTCTACCACAACCACCCACCTCACATCAGCAACAATATCGGTTTAATGCACCTTCGTCTCAGAGAGAACCACAAGTTTCACAATATGCCTCACAACCTCACCCATATTCACCAGCAAGCATTGCACCTTATGCTCAGTCATCATATTCTTCTTATCAAGAAAATGCAGCATATCCATCAAGCAACTCTAACCACATGAGTATTCCTTCTAGTACTTATGCAGCTCAACAGGACCAAGCAATGTATTGTGATAATGATGAAGTCCCCATTCCTGAATTCAAACAAGGAACTGACCCAGTTGAAGTGTTAGCCACTATGTATGCTTATCTCACAAGGACATTGAGCAAACGAGGATTTAGAGGACCAGCTCCTACTAACAATCAGCTGAGGAATTCATCCAATTCTCAACAACAAGCTACTATTGAGAATGGCAGGGTAATGGTTCAACCTATTCAACCTTATCAGGGGAGACCCACTACATCAACCACCAATGCACGCACGGTCAATCCTGATCCAATGGTCAACACTCCTTCACGGGCTAATTCTACAGGCAAGTTGAGAATGATTACATGCTACAACTGTAAGGAAGAAGGTCACATGTCCAGGGATTGCACAAAACCCAAGAGGAGAAGAGATGGTCAATGGTTTGCAGAGAAGATTTATTTGGTAAACGCTCAGGCACAAGGACAGGAACTTGATGAAGAGGAGCTTGCATTTCTTGCTGATCCAGGGATTGCTGAACAAGAAGTTGTCACTACACAGAATGCAGCATACCAAGCAGATGATCTGGATGCTTACGATTCAGACTATGATGAACTTCAATCTGCTCAGGCAGCTCTTATGGCAACTATCTCTAGCTTTGGGCCAGAAAAAATATCTGAGGTACTTACTAATACCACTCATAATACCACTGATACTAGTATTCAACCACATCAAGTTGGGCAAGAGGGTGCTGATCCGAATGAGTCTTCGGTGGTGAGTCTTTCAAATAAGGAGACAATCAATGATAGTAATATCAATGTGAGTCCCCAGACTTTGAGTGAATCACAACCGGGAGCCATTTCGCATACGCATATTCCTGCTCAACAAGATTTGGTCATGGTTCCTGCTACATTACTTAGCCAAATGAATACTGCACTCTTAGAAACCCTAGCTAAGAATAAGAATTTGTCTGCTGAGCTTGCTTTGTGCAACGAAAAAGTTCAAACTTTAGAATTAGTTCCTTCGTCCATTGTTCTAACAAATCCCGAATATGATCATTTTCGAAACAAACAAATGAGTCATTTGCAAGAAATTGAAACCTTAAGAGTAGATCTTTCTAACGAACTTAAAGAAAAAGAGTTAGTGGTCACTAATTTTCACAAACTTCAAACGGATTTTGAATTACTCGAGTCTAAAAAGAATGAAATGGAAATTAATGCGGCTAATAAGATTAGAAGTTTAGATTATTTGCTTTTAAGACAATACGCTGCCTCTCAACTAGTGCACTTATTTGACGCATCGTTTAGAGAGTTTAACTTATCGCGTCAAAAAGGCCTTCCCCCTAACCCACGGTATGCAAAACAAGCTTTTATCTATAGTCCAAGACTTTATAATGCAACCCAATTAGGATTGGTCTTAGACCCGATTGTTATTTTCGATGATCGCACAAATAAGGATCTAGTTGATGAGAATCGGTCATACAACTTTGCAAAATATCCCGAGTGTGATTATTTTAAAATGAATCAGGAGCTTGCAAAAACGGATTTTAGAATTCGCTTCCATATGGATAAAGATCTCATCACAGCACCAACCTACATGTTAAATGAAGAAAACCCTAGTACACTTCCTGCACTTGTCAAAATGGAAGGACCTAAGGAAATTCCAAAGGATCTTCCACCTGTTAGCACTGTATGGTTAAACTTGCAAGAGATTAATCAATACTTTGCTAGTTTTGACAAGGTCATTCGGGAATGTACGACTTCAAATGGCCTAAACGCCGGAGAATGGGCTTTCGAACACATGAACGAGGTGTTTAAGAATGACATCAATTCGTTTGTCGAAAGTCTAAAAAGAAGTTTTGCATCTCTTTCGAAAAATCTCGAGTTTGAAATTGCAGAAGTTCAAAAAGTGTTTTATGAAATGGACACCGCTTATGAACTACAATTAATTGAAAAGGAAAAGATTTTATCCGAATATGACCGATTCTTGTCCCAAGTAATTTCGTGTGATGTGCTTACTACTGTGAATGTTAATTATTCGAATGAGCTTACATCCGCTATGATTAAATGTGATGCTGTGAATATATGTGATGATGTGTGTGATCTCTCTGTAAATGTTGCTGATACTGTAAATGAGGTAGATAATCATTCTTGTCACGAATCTAACGCTGAATTTTTAAAGCTTCAAGATTCTTACAATTTACTTACAAAACGCTTTAATCAACTTGAACAGCATTGTATATCTTTAGAATTAAAACAACAAACTCAAAATGAGGATCTTTTGATAACAAATGGTTGTGAAAACAGTGTTGAGACGAGTGACAAGATGATTGAGATAGTTAAGGCACTAGAGGAAGAAATTATGAGATTAAAGAGAGATGTGTCATCAAATGAAACACTAAAATTGGAACTAGAGGCTGCAGAGTCTAAAAACCAGGACTTAGACATTAGACTTTCGTCTATTCTAGGGGAGATGGATCGGGCAAGACAGGGACTATCCGCTCTTTATGGTTCAATAGAAGAACGCTTAGCTTTTAATGCAGCACAGCAACAATCTTATGTTGAACAACTGAACCAAAAGTGTGAGGAAATCTCTGACTTAAACATCCAGCTCATTGACAAAAATATGGTTTTGGCCAAGTTAAAGGAGACACTTCTTCTCACCCGACAATAAGTTGTTAATAACTTAGCTACCAACTCTGCACCGTCCTCTAGTGCTCCAACAACCAATTCAGTAGTGCTTTATAAGAACCCGCTCCATAAGAAAAACCCGGTTACCTACGATGATTATATGAGGAATGCAATTAAGCATGTAGATCTTGTTAGGGATATTTTAGATGATTTGTATGCGTTACATCCCTCAAGCAGTTACTATTATTCAGCTCATGAATATATTAAGCGTGTTCAATATTGCTTAGCATATTTGCAATACATACGAAAACCGGGTTCTGCACTACTCACTAATCGACCCATTGCTGTAACTCCATTCAATAAGACCCCAGGAGAAAAACCGTCATTGGCACCATCAAGTAAGGCACCTTTAAAGTCTGTTGCTAATGTTCCCACTTTGCCTTCTACGGGATTAAAAGAGTCTACTAAGGCTAAAGGATCGCCACTCATGAAAGATAAGATCAAGCCCTCCACTAGTAGTACCATCAAGAAGAAAGTATAAGCTCACACTAGGAATATCAGTTCAGATTTAAATAAAAAGAATCATGTTAAGACTAAAAGCTCTGCGCCTGTGCAGAAGCCTAAACCATTTGTGAATTCTAATTTGAAATGTTGGAATTGTAATGAATGCATGTTTTCCCAACGTCATGATTTGTGTCTTATTGATCATGTGAATGAAATGAATGCTATTAGGAATGATCTTGAATGGAAGCCAACTGGGAGAACTCATACCCAAGTTGGATGGCAATGGCGTCCCACTGGTAGGACCTTTACATTAGATGGAAAATGTGCCCTTTCACTAGGAATGCATCCATTGAGGTTAGGTCTCAGCGTCCTTTAGTTAGGCACACTAGCAGTAAAGTATGGAAACCGCGCCCTTTAAATAGGTCAGCCCCCACTATAGTGCCTATCAGTGAAGAAATACATCAGGATTTAAGCCAACTTGAATCTACACCACCAACTAGGAAGAAGGCTAGGAAATCTAAGAAACCTAAAGTTAGCAAATCTAAGATCATTAAATCTGTACCTGCTAATAACAAGGAACATTCAGATTCCGAAACCTATACATTGTCCTCGTCTGGTGATATTTTCAGGTGGTCCAAATCATCCTCTGGTATTTGGACTCCGGTTGCTCAAAGCATATGACCGGAGATCGCTCGATGCTCCGAAATTTCGTCAGCAAGTTTCTTGGAACGGTTAAATTCGGTAATGGTCATATTGCAAAGATAATGGGATATGGTGAATATCAGATTGGAAACGTTACGATTTCAAGGGTATACTATGTAGAAGGTCTTGGTCATAATTTATTTTCAGTAGGACAGTTTTGTGATTCCAACCTAGAGGTTGCTTTTCAACAACATACTTGTTTCATCCGCAACTTGGAAGGAAAAGACTTGTTGAAGGGATCTCGTGGTGCAAATCTTTATACTTTGTCTCTACAAGACATGATGGCCGCCTCTCCAGTATGTCTTCTCTCCAAAGCATCTAAGACCAAGTCATGGTTATGGCATCGCAGATTATCTCATCTCAACTTTGATGCTATTAATCATTTGGCTAAAAACGAATTAGTTCGTGGTCTTCCAAAGCTCAAATTTCACAAGGACCATTTATGTTCCGCGTGTTCAAGGGGGAAAAGCACCAAGAAATCATACAAGTCCAAAGCTGAAGACACCAATCAAGAAAAACTTCATCTTTTGCATATGGATCTTTGTGGGCCAATGCGAACCGAAAGTGTGAGCGGTAAGAAATTCATCCTTGTTATTGTGGATGATTTCTCCAGGTTTACATGGGTTAGATTTCTACGTACAAAGGATGAAGCACCGAAGGCTATCATCACTTTTCTGAAATTCATTCAGGTACGTTTAAATACTACTGTCCGCCGTATTCGTACAGATAATGGAACAGAGTTCGTCAACCAGACTCTTCGTGATTACTATGAAGAAGTTGGTATTTCACATGAAACATCCGTTGCACGTACTCCACAACAAAACGGTGTCGTTGAAAGACGGAATCGTACGCTTATGGAAGCTGCTAAGACTATGCTGATTTATGCGAACGCTCCATTATTCTTGTGGGCAGAAGCTATATCTACTGCATGTTTCACGTAAAACCGTTCTATCATTCGGAAACGCCATGGAAAAACACCTTACGAGCTTCTACATGATCGTAAACCCGATGTTTCATTTTTTCATGTGTTTGGTGCTCTTTGTTATCCAAACCTTAATAGTGAGAACTTGGGCAAACTTCAACCGAAAGCCGATATAGGTATTTTCATTGGTTACTCACCCTCCAAGAAAGCATACCGAATTTACAACCGTCGTCTTGGTAAGATAGTAGAAACTATGGACGCAGATTTTGATGAGCTGACAGCGATGGCTTCTGAGCAACGTAGCTCTGAACCCGCGCTTCATGAGATGGGAACCGGTGCTATTAGTTCTGGATTAGTTCCTAATAATCCTACTTCTACATCATTTTTACCACCTACAAGGCCCGAGTGGGATAAACTATTTCAACCGTTGTTTGATGAATTCTTTGATCCCCCAAGTGATGAAGTTCCAGCACCTGTAGTGATAGCTCCAATCCCTGAAGTTGTTGCTCAAGCTAATGAAGCTTTATCAAATGCATCTTCAATTAACATTGAACCGGATGCACCTCTACCAAGTAATTCTCAAACTACACCTGAATCGTCACCCTTACTTGTGCCTAATGATGTTGAAGAGGATTCTACTGATCACGATTTGGTATATGCTCACCAACAAGAGCTTCCTTTCTTTGGTATACCGATACTTGAAAACCCTTCAGCCGCGTCTACATCGGAAGAAGCTCCTACAATTGTTCACTCCAGACCACCACGGATTAAAAATCACAGCACCAAATGGACAAAAGATCACCCAATTAGGAATGTTATTGGAGGTCTCGATCGACCAGTCTCTACACGCCATCAATTACAAGAGAGTGCACTCTATTGCTATTTTGATGCATTTCTCTCCGAAGTTAAACCTAAAAACTGGCAACATGCTATGACTCAATCATCTTGGATTGAAGCCATGCAAGAGGAACTAAATGAATTCCAAAGATTTGAAGTATGGGAATTAGTTCCTCTCCCTGACAAGGTTAACATCCTTACTTTGTTGTGGGTTTATAAGGTTAAACTCGATGAGATGGGTGGAGTCTTGAAGAATAAGGCTAGATTGGTTGCTAGAGGATATAAACAAGCCTTGGGTATCGAGTTTGAAGAATCTTTTGCTCCTGTTGCAAGATTGGAGGCTATTAGACTATTCCTTGCGTATGCTGCCCATATGAACATGATCGTCTATCAAATGGATGTGAAGACGGCATTTTTGAATGGTGAACTAAGGGAAGAAGTCTATGTTAGTCAGCCGGATGGGTTCGTTAGAACGGAGTTTCCTAATCATGTGTATAATCTTAAGAAGGCTCTCTATGGGTTGAAACAAGCTCCACGCGCGTGGTATGATCTCCTTTCAACATATCTCATTTCGGAAGGCTTCTCCAAAGCCAAGGTGGACCCCACTCTATTCACTCTCAAGGAGAACAACGACATGATACTAGTACAAATTAATGTTGATGATATAATATTTGCTGCCTCTAACATAGAATTGTCAAAACGCTTTCAGAAGATAATGTCCACGCACTTTCAGATGTCAATGATGGGAAAAAATTCATTTTTCGTAGGATTACAAATTTCTCAGAATCCCAGAGGCATCTTTATTAATCAATCCAAATATGGTCTAGAATCTTTAAAGAAATATAACTTTGAAAATTGTGACCCCGTGGACACTCCAATGGTGGAGAAATCCAAGTTAGATGAAGATAGGAATGGGATTATTGTCGATCTGAAACTCTACCGTGGGATGATCGGCACCCTTCTCTATCTGACTGCTAGCAGGCCTGATTTGCAATTTGCCGTATGCATGTGTGCCCGGTATTAGGCTTGGCCTACCGAAAAGCACCTACATGTTGTTAAAAGGATCTTTCGGTATCTCAAAGGAACACTTCATCGTGGTCTATGGTATCCGAAAGATTCCTCTATTGCTTTAATATCATACGCAGATGCCGATCATGCTGGGTATCAAGACACGAGGCGTAGCACTTCTGGGTCTGTGCAACTCCTTGGAGACAGATTGATAAGTTGGTCTTCAAAAAGGCAGAAAAGCGCCGCAATTTCTAGCACGGAGGCTGAATACATCGCTATGTCCGGTTGTTGTGCTCAAGTCCTTTGGATGAGATCACAACTAACTGACTACGGTTTGGGATTCAACAAAATCCCGATGTATTGTGACAACAAGAGCACCATTGCCCTTTGCTGCAACTACGTTCAACACTCCCGGGCAAAGCACATCGACATTCGCTACCATTTCATTAAAGAGCAGGTGGAGAACGGAGTGATCGAGCTGTATTTTGTCACTACTGAGTATCAGCTGGCAGATATGTTCACCAAAGCCTTAGATCGTGGACGAATCGAGTTTTTGATCGACAAGCTTGGCATGAAATCATTCTCTCCAACGACTCTCAAAGAGTTGGTAGAAGAATCAGCAGAATAGTGGTGGTAAACTATTCATGCGTATCCTTTGTTCGTGATCATGTATATTATCATATATATATAAAAACCACAAAAAGAAAAATACAAAAATATAAAACCAAGAAAAACCATAAAAAATATAAAACCTAGAAAAACCATAAAAATTATAAAATCAAGAAAATCCAAAAATATTTTTCGTTTTTTAAATCGGGCATGTCTTTTAGTACGGTAATATTTACGGCTTTAGAAATGTCGATCAATATTGACACGGCGCCATAAATAGAGTCCGTATAAAAGTTGTGCATTTTTAAAACATGCCCATTATGGCTTGTAGTTATTTCTGACTGCAACCCATTTTTCGCATTAAAGTCACGTATTTCCTTGGAAAACGTTGGCTCACAACGAGAATTAATTTTCTCGGGCATGATTTACAAGTCAAATCATGCAAAGGGATCAAGTTTACTTTACAACTTGGTCTAACACGAGTTAGTGTATGTTTCAGTGCATTAATTTGTCTAAATAAGAGAAATCTTATTGCCACCATGAATCAATCTTTTCAAGACATTAATTGGAAATGTTTTCATCAATATTTGACTCTTTAAACAATGACTACAGCTCTTTAAATAGAAAACGGGTCATCGTTTAAGGGGGAGAAAATATTAAATTGTCTTCATCATCAAAAGTGTTTGAGAAAAATTAATCTGTCAAATGGTTAATAACTGGAGTTTCTTTGTCATACGACTTGTGACTGTTCTGATTTATCGTGAGTTTTTAGATCTTGGAAATCTGCTAAATAGGATACAGTGTTTAAGTTGTGTGCGAGCTAGAATAGTTATTACAATGAGATAGACTAACGATTGTTAAGTAATTTAACGGATGTTAGCCTAAAAGGAGTTATTAACTAAAAAGGAAAAGAAAAGAAAAGTACAGGGCTAAATGTGACAATTGTGAAACTTTTGAAAATTTTGACCAAGTCAAAACATCCCTCCCCGTCCTTCTCTTTTTCTGTTTTACCTTCTAGCCACCATTAACACACACTAAAACACACACTCAAGTTCATATATCAAGTTTTATTGATCTACAACTCATCTCATTCATCTAACAAGGTAATTGATTCATCAAATTCATCTAATTCATTGTTAATCCCAGGTAATTAATTCGGTTTAATCAAATTTATCAAGATTAGGGTTTTTGCCTAAATTAGGGATTAAATGATTAGGGTTTTAGTTGGGTTTTACTCGGAATATCCTTAGAAAGATGTTTTGTTGCCTTAGAATGCCTTAAAACTCACACACGCGCTTAGAATAATCCTTAATAGGGTGCGTTTAGGACTTCCGAATGAACAAGGCTTGTGAACTTCCGAATGAACTTCCGAATGAACTTCCGAATGAACTTTCGAATGAACTTCCGAATGAAATTCCGAATGAACTTCCGAATGAACTTCCGAATGAACTTCTGAATTAACATCCGAATGAACTTCCGAATGAACTTCCGAATGAACTTCCGAATGAAGAACTTCCGAATGAAGAACTTCCGAATGAAGAAGTTCCGAATGAAGAAGTTCCGAATGAAGAAGTTCCGAATGAAGAAGTTCCGAATGAAGAAGTTCCGAATGAAGAAGTTCCGAATGAAGAAGTTCCGAATGAAGAAGTTCCGAATGAAGAAGTTCTGAATGAAGAAATTCCGAATGAAGAAGTTCCGAATGAAGAAGTTCCGAATGAAGAAGTTCCGAATGAAGAACTTCCGAATGAAGAACTTCCGAATGAAGAACTTCCGAATGAAGAACTTCCGAATGAAGAACTTCCGAATGAAGAACTTCCGAATGAAGAACTTTTGAATGAAGAACTTCCGAATGAAGGACTTCCGAGTGAAGGAGTTCCGAGTGAAGGAGTTCCGAATGAAGGAGTTCCGAATGAAGGAGTTCCGAGTGAAGGAGTTCCGAGTGAAGGAGTTCCGAGTGAAAGAGTTCCGAGTGAAGGAGTTCCGAGTGAAGGAGTTCCGAGTGAAGGAGTTCTGAATGAAGGGTTGTTGGATTGATAATTGTTTGCTTGTTATAATTACTTGATAAAATGTGTCATGCTTAGAAATAACAACATAATGGTATATATATTTCTGTATATCAACCTTTTATGTCTTATCTTAAGCAGACACCATGACTAATCCAATAGTGCAAGAACTTCAAGATGCTAGAGCAGCCGCAATTGCTGAGGCAAAAGCCCTCAAGTTCATACCAAACAATTACCAGCTGAAGCAAGTTTCTCAATCCACTCACCATGGATTCAAAGTCGCCTCAGCAATCCTTGATCAATCTCACTTCAAGAATGCTTTAAGGAGTACTGCTTCGGTGCCATTTGATTACATGTATGAATTCTGGGCTACAAAGGAAAGTACTTCAAACAAGATCACCTTCTCCCTCGACAACAAGCAACAGACACTCACCGTTTCAGACTTCCGCAAGATATTTGGAATTCGGGATACACCCAAAGGTTTGTCATTTTCAAGGAACCCTACCAAAGACGAACTCATGGAGATGTTCCGTGCTCTTGGATGTTCTGACCTACGAGTTGTGTCTGATTTTACCACCTCTAAAGTGGGTCAACCTTGGAGAGCTATCATTGGTATTCTCAGCAGATGTCTTACACCTAAAAAAACGCATGATGCTGTGCGTGGTCCAATTATGAACATCTTCTATGGAATGTACAAAGGCTTAAATACAGATTATGCATCCTTGTTGTGGGAAGAATTTAACTTTCAACTCTTCCAAAACAAGAAGCTGAAGACTAATCTCTTTCCTTACCCTCGGTTTATCAAGCTTATAATTCATTATTTTATGAAGAATGATGCCTCTATTGATAAGCGTGCAGCAAGTCGTCACCACACTGAAGAGGCTGATGACACTGTGGACCTAAGGCATAAAGGACCCTCTAGTGCTGTTACTCCTGGTCCTATTCCCGATTATCTTCTGACAGATAAAATTAAAGCTTCTGCTGATTACAAGCTTCTGCTAATAGAAATCAAGAAGCAAAAAGCAAGCCTTCAGACAGGAGAAGACTCGTCCACTACGGTCAAGAGTAAAGGTAAACGCAAGCAAACAGGTGCTTTATCTGAACCCAAAACCAAGAAGAAAAAGACTGAGACCAAGAAGGGTAAGAGCACGGCTGACGAGCTTGTTCTCCATGACGAAGAAGATGTTGATGACGATTCTACTCTTGAAAAGACTGAGAAAAAGTTAATGAAGATGGCAATTGAAAAGAGTAGGAGAGATACGGGCGGTAGTGGTTCGGGTGCACAGATGGATGTTGAAGAAGAATACGAGGAGCCAGATGATATTGATGAGTTTGGATCACCTGAACGTTATTCAGCATCGAAGGAGACATCCATTGCTAATACAGCAAGTGTTGGGAAGGATTCCGGTGCTACAATAATCATTGTACCTACACAGCCTCTCGTAACTCAACCTCCACCAATCTAGCCTTTACCAACCCGACCGGTGCCAACACCATTCCTTCCACCTCCAACAACTTCCATCCTCAGTACTGTAATCACAATCAAGCCTCTTCAACCAACCCAGAGTAGCTCTTTACCATCTTCAATGGCTGCATTCGTAATGGCAGAAATGTTGGATAAACACACGGATAGTCAAAGAAAAGAGATGGATAAACTTAGAGAAGAGCTACTTCGACGAGTACAAAGTGAAGAGGCATCCAAGAAAGCCCAAGAAGAGATGCGAGCTAAGTTCACTGCAGAGATGGAGTTGACACGTAAAGCTCATGCAGAAGAACTTGCTCAGATCAAACAGGCTGCAGCTGATAAGTATGAAGCACGACTTACGAGACTTCGAGCTATTAAAGATAAATATAAGGAGCAGAAAGAAACACTTGAAGCTTCTATTTCAGAGAGGGTGAAAGAATCTGTTGAGTCCCTTATGCCAAAGCTGCATGAAGAAATGAGGAAACTTGCGGCTGATAACTTGATGATCAAGTCGTCCAACCCTTCCGAATCCGCATACAAAATGGCATATGACTTAACGGATTTTGAATTGAAGAAGATCCTCAAAGCTCGCATGAGGGAAGTTGGATCTTTTGATAAGTCTAAAGTTCAGTGGACACTCTACAAAGCACTCAATGAAGCTATCATGGAGGATGATCGGTTGTTTAAGATGTTTGGAAGTGTGGTACCTTACCACATTCTGCCTGAGGAGGAAAAGGAAGATAGTGAACAAGAGAAGGGTAACGGTGAAGAAGAAGAAGAAGAAGATGATGATGATGATGGTGACGATGATGATGATGGTGACGATGATGGTGATGATGATGAGGATGGTGATGATGATGATGGTGGTGATGGTGGTGATCGAAATGAGGAGAGTGATAAGGGAAGCAACAGGGATGACGATGAGGATGATGATGGTAAACATGATCAGCCTGAAACGGGGGAAAAGGTTGCCAGCACAAAAAACCATCTAAGTTTGGTACCAAGTCTCAGAAAGATGCTGCGCAAAAGGAAAAATCCACCTCTACGGAATCAAGACGAACCAAGTGGCGCCATGCTGTGAATGCTACTACGGCGTCATCAATTCCCGGTACATCTGTTTATGTTTCTATACATGTTACCACTAATCCTGTTAGTTCTTTTGTTGCTCCTGTGATTGTAGAATCAGTAACTGAACCTGAATCTGCACAACACTCGCCTGTTCATGACACCACCGAGATGCCTGAATCAGAACCAGCAAGTGTTCATGTCTCTACTCCTCTGCAACAAGAACCACAATCTACTGTTCCCGAGTCAAGCACACGGGACTGGGCGGACACATTGGAAATTGATGAAACTGCACCGCCACAAGCTTGGATCACGGCAGCTGCTAAATATGATCCAATCACAGACGCTGACAGAGATGTTCTATATCTCCGTATCCGTAGTCTGATAGACTTGTGTGCATTTCTGTCGCATGAGTTTAAATCTCCGGTCACTCCGTCTTTGGTGAAGAGAGCGCTAAAGGATAAGAGAATTCACGCCAAAACCAGGTTAAGCCGCATGGAGTACGAGTATTATGCTGATGAGGTCCTGAAAGCTCTTAATACCGTTCAAAGGCCAGGCCTTTATGAGTCAGAAAGAGCTCCACCTCCACTTGATCCTTCTCAAGATAATCAAATTTCTCTCGACTTCTTTGTCACCTATGATCTTGATTATCTCCTCAAAGGATCATCCAAGTATGCAACCTCCCTGACCTTGCTGAAAGCTGCTAATTGGGGGAAAATACCCTGGATCGAGGAAAAGGTAAACCGACTCTGGGTCCCAAAGGTAAATCGTATGTTAGCCCTATATTTTATATAGTCGAACAAGAATGTAATAGGTCATCTTAGTCGTTAAAAGGTCTTGTATTGTAATAGGTTAGTCGGGAAAACCGGGCTTGGACTTTAAGCTAATATTGTATAAGTTAGGGGCGTAAGCCCAAAACAAAGCCAAGCCCGACCCATGTCTCTTAAACCCACGGCCCAAAAGCCAAGGGTATATATACCCTCTTCCATGTGTGGAAGAGGGTGTTGGTTCATTTTACTTTCTCTCTCTAGTAAACATAAACCTTCCAAATCTCTCTTGTTTCTCTCTCTACTTTTCTTCTCTTTCTCTCTCTAAATATCTCTTCTAAATCTTGTGTTATGGATTGAATGGGAACAACATCGTAATTATGATATGTATGCTGTTATAGGTGCATCACATTGGGACGAGCGAGTCCGAAGGGCGTACAGAGGTTGCTGCTTAGCCAATTCAGGAAGTATCGTTAGATCCGATATTCGCATCTCCAGTATTTTGGGACTAAAAACTGAAGCCAAGAATGGCTATCATCATGTGACGGAGATTCGTCTAAAAGGGAGGATGACAGAGAATACACAATACAGCAGGGAGATTTTTCTATCATTCGCCTTGAAGATATCGAAGACATGTTACTTATGATGACCCGTGATTAACTCACCCATCTTACTCGTGAAGAAATCATTGCCTTGAATACAGCACTTCGTATGTTCACACGAAGCGTTGTTATCAATAAACGAGTTGAAGATCTTCAATTGGGAGTTGAAAGCTACCAAAGGAAGCTTAACCTGACCCGTCCAATGAATCAAGTTCTACCTCAACATGTCACAAGATGTCCCTATACCGGCATTACTGTTCTGAGTTATGGGATTTTCTACTTGAACAGTCGTGGGATAATGAAGTTTATGAGGGTAGGTGAGCTTTATAAGTACAGTGATGGGACTCTCATATACGTCAGAGGAAAATTGGAGCATCTTAATTCTGGTGGGTCTTTACCAGAGATGACTGAGGACTGGCATCCGGGTTATCGGCAAATGGCGAAATATGTGATCAAGAAGATTGATCAAAAGCTCCGGGAACGTAGATTGATGAGGAGCTTAGAAAGATTCGTTGGTGGTAGACCATATGGAGTGCATCACAAGTTACTGCAACGATCCATCTAATGGATCGTATATCTCAGGTCTACTCTATATTGGTTTTTAATTGTGAATATGTAAATTTGTGAATATTGTGCTTTTACGGCTTGATGTAGTGTTAAGGTATGATAATTTTTCAAGAATTTCTCACGAGATTCTAAATCTTTCAAAATATATCATACTAAAGCACTACAACTATCCCTTATTAATTTAAGGGGGAGCATTAACATGTTCTATGGCCAAACATTGATTTCATTTTTACCCAAAGACCGGTTAATCCATTCAATATCCCAAATATTAATGGTTAACATTTTGGATAAGGGGAGAAAATGGGATTAAGGAGAATTTAATGATACTTGGCTAAAAGATGAAAAAGACTTAACGATAATCCAACTTAATATGTGTAAAGCACGTGTTAAGGGGGAGCGTTTTTGATGACAAAACACCTAAGGTACAAAACTCTTGATTTCAATATCACAAGTACCTTAAGTGATTTTCAAGGATTTTTCATGGTGACTATACTTTCCCAAAACACGCTTAATTCACGACGAATGTGGTGACAAAAGGGTGGTAGGAATAGGTTTTAGTCCAATGATTCATCAGAGCCGATGGAATCTTCCCAAGGACAATTCCCTAGATAGAATTAGAAGTCCTAGGAAAGATGGAGAAAGATTGTGAACGTAGCTGAATGCCGACCAAGTACTTAAGCTAGCACTGGAACAATCACAACAAGGTGCTAGTTATGACGTATTGGTAAGCATTGAAGGGGTTGAAGAATGAAAAAGAATTATAAAGATAAAGGGTGTAAAGAAAGAAGCCCTCCTTACAACTTTAGGCAGAAACCGGGTCAATACATATGCTATTGAGATCATTTGTTAATGATTCTCGATATTGAAGAAAGACATCATGGACCCAGTGATGCAATGCACAACCCTTCCCAGCTAACTCAAATATCTCTCAAAAGGTATTTGTTTTAATCACACGGAGATCAACACATTATCTATTGGTTTATTCACTCCTAATAAACTGATATTGAAAAGGTGGCACTCCTCTCCAGCCATCGCTCACTAAATCAAAACGCACTATCGAGTCTAGAGCCACGAGATCATCAAAAGTCTCATTAGGACACTTTCCATCTATTCCTTGCTTTCTCACACACTGTGAAAAGTAAGAGATTCTTGTGAGTCCTACGCAGTATTCTTATAATATTGCCAGAACATCCGAGTAATACGTAAATATTGCAATGAAGATGGAAATCCTGCTTGAGCCAACATCAAACAAGCTCATGGTAGGTTACACGTGCGGTTCTTTAAGAACCAATCTTGTGAAAAACTGGAAAGAAACAGTAGTTTAATTCTTAATTGAACTTAAACTCGTTCCAGGCCTCTACGCATTATCATATGATCTTACCAGAACACTCAGAGTGACACTCTTCAGTGTTCACAGTGACGAGTGGAAATCCTTCTAGTGTTAACATCAAACAGCACTTGGTAGGTGACGTGCAAGATTCTTTATGAATTAAGCTCGTGATAACTGGAAAGCAACGGTGGTGAAAATCTTAATTGAAATTCACTTGTTCCAGGTTTCATGAATTGTCGGCTTCAATCACAAGGATAATATATCCAAGTGATTCACTCTTTATGTTCGCAGTCAAGCTTAGTGAATAAAGAGAACGGGTTACCCGCGAAATCCTGTCAGGAAGTTACTTAATTGAAACTATCCGTCACAGGTACGATATCTAATATCGTCCAACGGTCTTCACCGACCGGAGGTAAAACGCTACCGATTTAGAATGAAATGTTCTAAGCCATTTCATTCGTGTCTTATCATGTTGCTGCGAAGACGGTGGCGTTGCGGTGTACCAGCTGAAGTCGTTCCCACATGCTTATGTTTTTCTGCATCAAGTTCAGCAAAATTCAAGAAAGTACCAAATGAAGTCTTCTGATGTACCAAACTCTGAAGCTTTCGAGAATTCAACAAAAGACATAAGTGTGTGGAACATAGAGTCACGAGGAGGCAAGATTCACAAGAAGGCAAAGATCGCACGTGATTGGTCAAAAGAACAATGCTCTCAAGCCAAAGCCTAAAAGATCAAATCAACATATTCACAACAAAAAGAAAAGAAGAAAAGACTACGAGCTGAAGAACGAAGACTTAGTATAGTATGCTAGGTTTAGAACTGTGTAACGTGGAGTGACCTCCCTTAGGGGGAGATTGTTAGAAATACGTTTTTAACGTATATTAGAAGTATCGGTCACTCCACAATATTATTAATGTTGTATAGCTCGTAGTTAATGTTTGCTTATTTAGTTAAGTAAGAAATCGACCCATGGGCTTGTCATGGGTCGGCCCAAGCCCATTAGTGGCTTGGATATAAATACCCCTTTCCACCATGGAAAGGGGTTGGTTGTTGATTGTTTCATTTCCCCATTTGAATGAAAAACACATATTTCTCTGTCACTTTCTCTCACTAGTTTCTCTCTCTAGAAATCTTCAACCCACTTCATTGATTCACAAGATTATCAATATTCTTCAAGAGATGATAGAGTTCAATCATAAGTTTCTAAGGTTAAATTCTTCTTTGTGCAAGTATTTTTGTGTTTGATTTAATCTCCTCGTATTTACTTTCCACACTTGAATAATAATTGCTTAATAAATGAAGTTTTTAGCGGTTTAGGCTTGATATCTTAACTCGTAACTCCTTCTTTTTCTTCCCTTGTAATTAAAGTGAGAACACATTAAGGGTGTCAGCGTCATGGACTTTTGATCATGGGATTGCGGAAATTTGGCTTACTATAAATATCATATTAATAAGAAGAATAAATAAAAACATGTTCTCTAGGAGCCTTCGGGTGGGAGTCATGTAGCACTAACCTTGTCATTAGAGCCTTAGGGTGTATGGCAAGGGGACGTGTTGAATAAAAATTTCTTCATCATCATGAGCCATAAGGTGGGATGGTGTTGTCAATTCCCTTATTTTTGTCCAAGGAGCCTTCGGGTGCGGATTTTAAATAAGGAGCACAATTTCATATTAAAGAGCCACAAGGTGTTATGATGTAGTTGTTGCTAACTCCATATAAGGTCATAATTGACTTTGGAGGTTTTTTATTGTTGCTTTTAAGTAGCCATATTAGCCAAATTTCGGGTCCAGGGATTTATCCCTCAAATCATGTTAAGTTATCCTTGATGTGGGCTTTCTTTAGTGACAACGGTTTCTGAAGTCGAGGTTAGGTTTTGAGTGTTGAGTTTACACCGTTCTAGCCTTCATTTTTGGACTAATAAATATCAAAATAAGTCAAATGAGCCTTTGGGTGAATGACAAATAAAATCTAGAGATACAACTAGGAATAATAGGAGATTGAGTTTAACACAAATTACTTGTATGCGTTGGTTTAATTTTGGGGCTTATGATTGACAATGATCTTGTTTTTGCACTTGGAATGGAAAAGTGAAAAGTTGGGGACGATGAATCTATTTGAGTTTTATGATCCTAAAAGTTATTTTTCAAATAATGAAAGCAATACATTATGTCTTTGCAAAATAAAAAGTCAAAAAGTTGAATAATGATGTAGTTAGTATTTTATTTTAGGCAATTGCTTAGCAAGGGGGAGTTTGATATGAGTGATAATACTCATATCATTTGTACCTATAAACGATCAATAAATGAATAAAATGTATGAAATTGGCATTGTATTTGTTTGTTTGTTGTTTTAATGAGTGTAGGTACCAAGTTCGCGAAAACCGGCGAAAACGACACGAGTTTGAAGAAAAAGATCAACAAAGCCGATATCATGCCATTTTACTCACGGATTTATCAAGTTTGATGAAAAGTGGGACCCACATTTGGGAAATGGGCTCAAAAGCCCATTTGGAGTTCAAGAAAGTATTATATTATGTTTTTAAAAAGTCCAAATGGCCTAATGGGAAGGATTTACAAGAGACGGATTGTTTAAGCCCATGTAACAACATGAAATGGATGAAAAGTCTAGAAATGGACTTCAAGCCCATCATCAATTTACTAAACGTGTAACTGCCCAAAGCCCATTAGGGTTATTAATTTATGAAATGGTTAAAGGTGTAAAGTTGTTTACACTTGGTCAAACTCTCCACACATATCCACCACAAACTTTCACACACACATTTTGTTTTCCCACACAATAAATAAATAATTTCGATACATTCTATGTATCCTGTTATCTTCCATCTTCCCCAACAAAAAAATAACCAGACTTATCAATGTTCCCACAAAACCTAATTCAATAAATAGTTAAAATAAAATGGGGCTTTTTTGTCACACGATTAATTCACACTTGGGGGAATTAAATCCCCCAAATTTTCGGAAGGCAGAAGTGGAAAGGCAAGGGCACGTGGCAAAGTATTACTGGCTGGAACACCTCACCCATCATCAACCACCAATAAGAGAGAGCCATTTCAGCAATGAGAAAGCGCAAATGTTGGCAATCCGTGTGCTAGTGTGTGAATATCCACCGTTAGATCAAGATCGGATGAAAGAGAATAAGAAAGATCCTCTTTGGACGGCCAAGATAATTTCTCTGCCTCAACAAGCTCTCCTCAACAGCCATGGGGGTTGGCTATATAAACCCCCATTTATTCTGTAATCTTTATCCCTTTTTTACTTTTTAGAGTTATAATGTTAAATTGTAGGTAGAAGTTGTATTTCTTTTCTTTTTAAATAATGTAATGTTTTTATGAATTAATAAAATTGATTTTCAGTTATATGATTTTCTCTTGTCCACGTTTAATTTTACTTGCTGTCAAATACTTATTCGCATCTTCTTAGTTTACAAAATAATATTATAATTAACAGTCATTCATATAAACTCGAAAATTAGTTTATGTGAATGATCTAAAGAGTGAATTAGGGGCAAAAAGTTTATCCCCATTGGATAAATAAAATAAGGTTCGAGATATAATACATGGTGAATCGTTTGGTTATGTTGGATATTTGGTTCGATAAACCAAATATAATGGTTCGATGAATGGTGATTGATGGTGGTGTAGAATCGGGTTCACAAGGTTGTTCAGCACAACCTTCTTCTCAACGGTACCTTCAAAAGGTTTTAATTCTTTTACGTTTTATGTATTTAGTTTAAAGTTATTTAGTTTAGTAAATCTGCTTGTATAATGTTTCTGCTTATTTTGATTATATGTTGATAGTTAAAGCTAATATAAATAAGTCTGCCATTTATATGAAATGTTTCTGGCCTGCTTGGTTAATTGTTATTGTTGATTGTAAGACTAATCTGAGTATGATAGATTGTAAGTTTGCTATTTGAGACTGCTATATCATGAATGTTTACGAATCTGAATATAAGTTTGAAATTGTGCAAACTTGTTGATGTTTAAATATATGTTAGATTATGTAGGTCATTTATCCGTTGGGTTCATGGATGGTTTTTGATTTTGTATGATTTAAACTGAGTAGTAAGTTGGAAATCTGTTAAACTGTGATTTTGAGTTGATAGGTCTGTGGTAATTTAATGTTAATCTGCCTCGTAATTGAGATACTATTGTTGTTATTTACTGAATGACTAGTTAGAATTCCTTTTGCATTGATTTGAGTTGTGATACTTGGTTGAATGTTAGTTTAGTTTGTGACTGCTTAAGGATATAAGTTGCACATTGATTCTGTATAAGTCTGTTGTGCATCTTTATTTCTCTTAATCTGATTATTGTTACTGGATTGCTTAATTGATTGAATGCCTGTAGTAGATAATCTGTTAACTGAGTAGTTTGCTGAATGTTTGGGAATCTGTTTTAAGTAGCTATATTCGTGCAACTTTTATAAAAATAAAGTGCAAAAATGTCCCTCACGGGACTTGAACCCGTGACCTCACGGATGAACATCCAATATGATTACCATCTGAGCCAAAGGCTCATGTTAGTTTTAGTCTGCGTTTAATAATTAATACACACTTTCAGTTTTGACTTTTCAGCTTAGTTTCACGTTTTTATTTTTTATTTAAATATAAATATTATTTTCTTTAAATAAATAAAAGTTTATTATTTAGTTTAGAAAATAATTAGCATAAATAGATTAATAAATTTAATAAAAATTAAAAAAATGTTTTTATTAATTTGAGAAATTTAATTAGTTTATTTTACTAAATTAGATTTAATTAATTTGTAGAAGTTATATAGTTTTAATTAGATTTTTTTTAATAGTGTAAAAAGTTATTTTAATTAAACAGATTAATTTTTATAAATTTTTAATAGTTTTATTTTTAAATAGTTTTGTTTAATTTTAAGTAATTGCTATTAGATTAAATAATTTGGGGTTTACGATTCATGCACTTTAGGATTGAAATAAGTTTTAATATGGTAGAATTTAATTTTAGTTTAAAACCCGAAAACCTATTCGAATCAATTGTCCAAATCGATACAAAAACGTCTCAAATTCATAAGATCTTCGTGTACAACGAACTTGGTTCATCACGTGTTTAATTGAATTCGTCTTTGGTAATATTAGTTTATTACTTTTTCCTAAAGGTAATTTTCTAATTTACCCTATAACGTATCTTAATTATCGCTATACTATCACGATCACATCAATGTGCCTACTGGTCTGACTCTGGATGGTGCAAGTATACAGTCGATTGAGGATATTACCGCTGATTTTTCTAATAAAATGGATACGCTTTCTTCTACTTGTAGTCATGATACTAGTGCAAAAGAAAAGGAACAGTCCACAGATACTGGTAGTTTCTGTCACTTGGTGTCAGAAGATGTTTTTGAAGGTGTAAATGTCTCTATTCCTTTTAAAGTGGTTCAGAAGGTCAGTAATCGTCTTGAACATACTCTATATGGTTACTTTATTGGAAAGAGAATGGATTTCCCGGTGGTGGATTATTTTGTTAGAAACAACTGGGTGAAACATGGGCTGACACGGATCATGATGAATTCTAAGGGTTTTTTTCTTTTTCAAATTCAAGTCACTTGCTGGGGTAGAAGCTTTGTTAGAAGAGGGCCCGTGGTTGATTCGTAAATCTCCGATCATTCTCAAAAAATGGTCGATGGATACTATGTTGATCAAAGAAGAATTGACTCGTATTCCTATTTGGGTAAAATTACATGATGTGCCTATTCAAGTTTTTGAAGAAGATGGAATTAGTTTGATTGCTTCTTTCATTGGTAAACATGTAATGCTAGATTCCTATACTAGTTCTATGTGTAAGGAGTCATGGGGTCGGAGTAGTTTTGCCAGATGCTTAATTGAGGTTAATGCTGAGGCTGATTTTGTGGATGTTGTTACAATTGGTGTCCCTTCTCTTTCGGAGGAGGGTTTTACAAGGAAATTGTCCGCATTGAATATGAATGGAGACCTCCTAGATGTGCTGAGTGTAAGACTTTTGGTCACTCTCTTGATAAATGCTCTAATAAGGTGGTTGTTTCTCCTATAGTTCCTACTGCTAGTACTGGTCCATTTACTTCTGTTGCTATTCTTGTTGTTGAGAATAATGATGGTTTCCAAACGGTGACCAAAAGAAAGAAAAAGACGAATATGCCGAATTCTATTAAGGGTGGTAAGTTTACTGGTCCATCGGTTCAACCGAATGTCAAATTTGTGCCTAAAGCTACAATTATTAACCCGAAGAAGGGGGTGACTAGTGTGAAGACTGGTTCTTTGCGCAAGTTGAAGTCTATTGTTACGTCATCGTCAGGTGCTGGTTTATCTACATTAAATACTTACTCTGTTTTAGATCATGATGATGAAGATGACGAGGTTGAAATGGTATATGATGGAACAACCAATTTATTATCCAAGACAAATGCAGGTGGAAACTCCTTCACGGCAGCTGTTAGCTAGTTTGGTTTGTTTCGTTGTGTACTAGGTGTTTTGTAAGTGTTTATGGCCTGTCATAAGCACTAGATTTAGGTGTTTATCAAGCTGTTTTTAGCTTGAGGTTAATGTGGTACTCTAGCCACATTCCATTTGTACTTCACTATTTTTTGGTTAATCTATTTACCGGGGAAACCCATTACCAAAATACTACACTATAACACGTTGCAAATACAACATCTAAACGCACAAACTTTAAAGTATGAATGCACGGAAAACGAAGCAAACAATGATTATAATATTGCTAAAATATAAAATGGGACTAAAGTGATTACTACTAAGTGCACTAATTACTAATATGCTAAATTACTACTATACGTTGCATTAACACTAATCTAGGCCCAAATACAATTAAACTATCTAAAGCCCAACAACCTAACCCAAAAAAAAAACTAACGAGGAACTGTGTGATTGTAACTAGTTGAACAAAAATGAAGGATTAACCTTACTCTTATTACAAACGCTTTACAAAGATGATATAAAATAGACTTCAAGTTCGAACCTACCTAGTGACACTTTTAAATCTATTATTACAAAGTTTATTGAGAACAGGTTGTAGTTCACTCTTGTTAATTACGCTATTTATCTTTTCATTTTTTCTACAACAATCTTTATTATAAGCAGAGGATTAGTACTCCAAAAACTCATTCTATTTTTACTTATATTTTGTATTCAACTAATACTAGGACTTTTACTTTTATCTATGATCTTACTTTATTCTATTTTGTGAAAAGAATTTATTACAGATTATTAGGATTCCTAAAATGAACTAAAAGTCTAACACACATGAAAAGTGATAACAAATTCTCTATATAACAGCAGCTTTATTGAGAGCTTATGTGACTGAATTATGAGCTAACTAATAGGATCTTACACTAACTTTAACTACCCTATAATAGATCTTAACCATTCCACTCTATACTAAACTTGCTGCTCAAAATTCAAGTTCAATCCTATATCCTATCTAGACTAAACTGTAATTCTAAAGTGAACTACACTTACCACTCAGTTCACTAATAAGCACATAAAATCTGAAATCAAAAACTCATCATAGATCACTCCTAAACTCCTAATTCCCACTACGCCAAACACTCATATGCAGAAAATCAGAAACGTCATCACAACTAGTAGACTTAATGAAATCGTAGAACAACAACATCTAACACACAGTTTGAATCAACACATATAAAACATATATACAACAACATCAAAGATGAATCAAATAAAGGTCAAAATTCAGTTAAAAAACAACTTAATATCAGACTGGATCGAACAAATTGCTAGTAAATTCTTCACTACAACTATTAGCAGACTAAACTCAAAATGTGCAGGAAACTGAAAAGAGGTGACCTTTACATCCAAGCCAAGTCCTTTGATGTGAAGCGCGGCGCTGAGCCGGCTTCAATCAAACACCACACTCTACTATCAAAATCATCAACATGATCTACTCTCGGACCAGTATTGATACTCACTGTACGAAATGAGCTAACAAACCTGATGTGCACTCAAAGCCGAAATCTGAGCTATCTTAACTAACTGAAATTGATTATGAAGTTGGACCATGATCTTTATACAAATGCTAGACTAATTGTAGACTTAACTAAAATCATAACCAAATCAAACTTCCAACTAGTAAGCAGAATATTGCTTATAGCAAACTAATCCTAACAGTGATTCCTATCACTACTTCAGTTTATTTTAGCAACTAAAATCGAACAGAAAATCAGGCTAATTAACTGAACAGTAACTCACACCAATAGTAATAAGCCAAATTTGGTGAACAGAATTTGTGACTCAAACTAAATCATCACTGAATCATTACTATACCGACTAATATGTGAACTATCAGACTTACGAAAAGAAAATTAACTATGTTTACACCTTAACAAATCTGAATCAAAAGAACTGGTTATATCACTAAAATTCTTTAAGTAAACCTCTCGAATGATCAGTAACAAACAGTAAGTAACTCAGATCTCTCGTATGAATAGTAACAATTCGAGAACAGTGACAAATAGTGTAAACTCAAATCGAAAGCATCTTACTCTTAACTAAATGATTGAAGGAGAGTAATAAGAGTTTCAACAAACCAACTAACTAGCTATGGAACATATCAAAACAGCAATATAAAGAAAGTAACAGAAAGAATTTAAGTTCTTCATCAATGGAGAAAAGTAACATTCAATTATAACAAGAATCAGTAAAGAAGATTAAGAAAGTTTAATATTTCATTAATGGAGGAAAAATATAACATTCGGTTACAAACTAAAAACTGAATCAGTTACAGATTTTGATTAGAAAGATGAGAGAAAATTAAACTAACTAACTAATTATCCTAACTACTATGTGAAAACTACTCCTAAGCTAACCATTGAAAAATGAGGTCTTGATCATCTATTTATAGCCGTCTGAAGAAAATGAGATGACGTGTTGCTTCCAATTAAATCGTGCCACGTAGAAAATACGATGATCTTCATTTGTTCTTCATTCTTCAAATTGGGGTTTTCTTCGTTACTCCATCTTGATCAAATTAATTCATACCTCCTTGTAGAGGATATGAAGAGGATTGTTTTTCCTTCTTTGAGTTTCTCTTGAATCCTTCTTGATAATCCATGAAGATGATTTGCAGGTTTTGGTGGTGAAAAGGAAACAAGTCTTCTGTTTATTGTTTCTCTTTCTCTCTCTTCGTTTGGAGAAGAAGAAAGACAGACGTGTGTTTTGTTGACTGTGTGTATGACTTGGTCATTTGACCAAGTATAAACTTTCTATTCATTTTACTTTTGGTCCTTTCCTTTCTTCTTTCTTTCAAATGGATTTAAAACTTTTTAAGTAATTGCTTTTTCGTCCTTTGTTTTTGTTAAAGTTACAAGTCTAGCCCTCCATCTTGATAATATTGGCAAGTAAGGTCCTTGAAAGCTCTTTCGTCCTTTCTGTCGTCTTTTCGTCAAATAAATCCTCGAAAATGCGTCTTTGCTTCAAAATGTATCTTGTTTACCTGAAAACACATGAAACACAAATACCCACGTAATTCCGATATTTTTAGTTAAATATAATGTATTTGACTGTATTTTGAGTGGTTTATAGATCATTATTGATGAGTGTTTTCACACTTATCAACTCCCCTCCACTTGACCATTGCCATGACCTCATGCAATGCAGCATTTCAAAGCTCTAGAGTGTACTTTTCTCATAATTAATCCACCTTGGTCATTTTATGATTTAATAAACTAGACTATACTACATGATGAATGATTTTGAATATTTACAATGCAATGCAAAGTAGAACAATTCAATTTATATATTTTTGGATTTTTCATAAATGGTTTTGATGGAATAACTCATAAAGAAATCAATGACTTTAATTAGGGCTTTGGTACCATGGACACTTATCACCCTCAAGTTTCACTTTCGCATACCAAGCTTAAAAATGGGATCATTGCATTCACAAGTAAAAAGTGCATCAACTTATTCATGACAATTAAATGTGGAACCGGTTATTATTTGAGCAAATTGCTTGAAGGCATATTTGTCATTATTTAAAGCGTGAAATATAAGAAATGTAAAATCCAAAAATAAGGAAGCACAGTTTTAATCCTAAGTAATCCTCTCATCCATTACTTGAAAAACCGCTCACAATTAATATAAGTCCGTTTTAAGAGTAATAAGTCATTCGCCTTATGTGTAAAATACTCATGTCATGCATTAATAAGTAGCTACACACTCGCTAAAGAAAGAAAAATAAAACTCACACAATAATTTACATCCTCCGCCTTTTTGAGACTTTGGATCTTCAATCCCGCAACCCGTCAAGGTAATATTGGATTGGAGCAACTATTAAATCCCCGCAACTCGTCAAGGTAGTATTGGAATCTAATAGTTACTATAATTAACACTTCACTGCCCCTCTTGGGAGTCTTGTATAATTATTTTTTTTCTTTTTCTAGCCACTCTTTTTTTGTAAGCCGCTATTATTTTTCTTTATTCCTCACAAAGAAATTTGAAAAGAATAAAAGGAAAAACACCCGCTAAGTATTAAGCATGACATAAGTCTAGTACACATAAAACGTTCTAACTTAGAATCTTAAGACGTACTTATATCAACCATGAATGATTACAAAAAATGCATAAGAGACTACAAACCGATTAAAACCGTTCTTGACTATTTATTAACATATATACATGCGAAGAAAATAGAGGTAAAGAAGAAGAAGGGTTTAGCCACAAGTAATTATCATGAAGTTTATCTAGCCCTTTTATACTTGCTTCAACTCTATCATTTCCCATTCTCCACAAATTTAAAATCTCAAATAATGAGACTAGTGGATGCTTAGCCTAATAGACCAATGAAGGACTACATGGTTAAGGATACTAGCTAGAGTAAGCTAAGATAAGCAAACTCGGGTTGAGTCAAAATATCCATGCCGGGCCTAATATGTCAAAGAAGTCTAAATTTGTTAAACCATGTCCTTATTATATTTTTTCCTTTCTTTTATATATTTTTTTATGAAAATAAAAGAAGAAATATGTACAATGCAAATTATTATGCAAATGAAAAATGATTGATGCAAAAATTATGAATGCATATTTTTGGTGGCCAAATTAGATCAAAAAATCTGAAAAATATTTGAAAAATTAATTTTCCAAGTTATCATGAAGTTAAGGCAATGGTCTAGGTAAGGTCACTTCGATAGAAGTCTCCCCTACACTTAAGATAAACATTGTCCTCAATGTTTAAGAGTGTTGGAGTAAACTCCCCTACACTTATGACATTGATTACTTTGCTTAACTCAAGTTAAGGAAGAGACAACTAAAGGGTATTCATTTTAAGCACAATGTTGAATATCACAATAGCAAAAACTAATTGAAGTGAACCAGATACACGGGCCTCCTCCATAAGCTCCAAGCATGAAATGTGAGAGAGCAACCCTTGAAACAAACATGAAAAGACGAAGAAAGGCCACCCCTCCACTTCAAATCTACTATAACACCCTTTTAATTAAACCTAACCTATTGAAAATCTACTCTACGTTTTCTAACCTAGTTATTCAATGCTTGATTTTTTTCTAAACCTAAGTCGCTAGCTCGGCTTGGCCTCGAATTAAGTTGTCCTTGGGGAAACCATCATGGAGAATAAATGATATCCACTTTGAAGCTCGTCCCACATGATACACTCAAACTTAGCACGTTGCCATTTACTATAAGATTTACAATATCCTCCTTGATAAATGGAACGGTCCAACGTGTCTCAGGTTTGTCCAACATACAAAAGCTCTCATATATAAATCACCCCAGGATCAAATACATAGCTTCCATCTCCATATTCGAACAACTCCAAAGTAGGTAGTATCACCAAAGTAAGCTCATATAAGAATTCCATCTCAATAGAAGTCACACTCTTAAGTGGAGTAGATGAAAACTAATATTTCCCAAACATACGTATCCCAGGATCAAAACCCTTTCCCTTCATGGGAATATAAGAAGATGAACTCGTATCCACCATATAAGATTCTCCCTTAGTGATCAAATCATCATGAGACAATGAAGGTGTAGATATCAAAACATTCATAACTATTATGTCCATGTTGGGCTCCTCATCATCATCAAAAGGTAGGTAATCTTCTATAGAAGGCATAGAAAAAGGAGGATCAATAGTAATAGTGTCTTGTGGAGGAGATGTAATCTCTATGTTCCCAAAAAGCATATTGTCAATAAGACGAATCTCCTCTTCCTAATTAGAATCACTATCATCAACCTCAATATCAATACTAGCAAGATAAGCCTCTATGGTGTCATCAATATCCATATGAGAATCCATATCAAAGGTTTTTAGTTCTAACAGTGCCTTAGGTGAAAAAGAATCAATCTCTAAGAGTAAAGGATCTTCATCAATAACCAACTTCAAGGCTGGGAGGGTGGGAACATAAGGCTCAAAAGGAGGTGTATTAATGAGAGAATCACTCAAAGGGATGATATGATCATGAAAATCAATAGGTGTATCCTCAAAAACCGGTGAAGGATGATCAATCAAGGATTCTTCTTCTATAGACTCATTATTAGGTTCTTCATACTCCACAAGAAGTGGGTTATCAAAACATGTCTCAAAAAGAGGATTAGAATATATCACAAAATCACTTAGAGGAATATGTGAAGGAGTCATAGAAGAAATGGAGTCATCATCATCAGAAGTAAAGGACTCATCACTATCAGAAGGATCATCAAAGGTTCCATCACAAGAATCATAAGTTGGGAGAGGAGAAGGATCCACATTTCCTATAGGAGCAAACTCTTCATCCAAATTAGGAATGTTATCTTGACAAGACAAATCATTGGATGATATAGCATAAGATGCATCACTAGAATCACAATCATCATCCTCTATTTGTGTCAAGTCTTTCACAAACTCTTCCTTAATCGCATTATCCCTTTCTTTAAGCAATTCATCAAGATCAAAGTCACCAAAATCACTAGTAGTAGCATGAAGGTCAATATGTGATGAAATCTCAATGTGATCATGAGGAGAAGAAGAAGTATCAATACAAAGCTCATCACATGGTTCATTGGAAACCCTCTCAAGCTCTCTTTGGATTGGGATAAGGTCCTCAACACTAAAAACGGTTAATTCATCCAAATTGGTATTTTTATTAGTGCTAAGAGGCTCGTCCCCCATGGTTAAAGAGTCTGTGGGTTCCACGTGAGTTAAAGGTGATGAAGGTTTGTCATCATTAAGTGTCATACAAATCGGAGGTCCCTCATCATCTTCATATAAGCATTGTTTAAGCAAACGAGCACGATTATCAAAAAGTTGTTATTCTTCTTCCTTTTTTATCAATCTTAAAGAGTAAATCATCTAACTTTTCCTTGCGGAAACGAGCGGAGTTTTTCACCGATTCTCTATACTTATCACCAATTTGTTCATTATAAAAATACTTGTTCCTTACATCATCCTCAAGAGACTTAATATCCTCCCTTAACCACCGAGACTCTTGTTTCATTTCCTCGAGGCTCATCTTTTTCATAAGTATAAAAACCGTTAAAATATATTCATGGTGTCTTCCTTGTTGCTCGAGTTCAACAGAAAGCTCATTGAGATCACTAAATCTACAATTAAAACCACAATGGGGTTCTGGTTTTCCACAAAACTCGCACATGTAAGTCGAAGAACAGGGTGGAGGTGGATTTCCATAATTAGGTGAATTATAGGTTTGAAAAGAGTCTTGATTATGAAAGTTCTCATGATTGTAACCTTGAAAATTCCCTTCATTTTGAAAACCCTCATAATGTGAAAATCCTTTATTTTGAAAGGGTTCTTGATTATAGCATGGAAAATTTTCATCATTTTGAAAGCCTTCATTGTTTGAAATTCCTTTATTATGAAAGGTTTCTTGATTATAGCCTTGAAAATTATCATTATTTTGAAAACCTTCATTGTTTGAAAAATCTTGGTTTTGGTATGGCTCATCAAAGGGTTGATCATGAAATGATGATGGATTTTGTGATGAAAAACCGGAATATCCCATATAGTTATTACAAATGTAGTCCATCTGAGTGTTAGGTCGAAAATTAGGGTTCTCGGTTCCATTATAAGCATATCCCTCCCCATAATAGCCATTGTTTTGATCACATAAATAAGTATCGTGTGGACCACCACAAGTCGAACAAGGCGAATAATTAGCGTTGGCGGATCGTTGTTGCAAAATCTCTAACATAGAACGAGTATCCATGTTTAGAAAGGTGGTCGAATGTATATACAAGTAAAATGACGTTTAAAAGCTTCCTCGGGGAAGGAAGTAATACACCAAAGGTGGTATGGTTACACGTGTGCGAGTACACGTGTAAGTAAACTCGAGGAGTGAGAGATAAGCTCTCGGTCGACTTTTGAGAGAGAAGAGATTATCTCCCTCGAGGTGCAATAAGTAATATCCACAAGAAAATATAATATATGTAATTACTACTTGGGTGCAAGACCCCCAATCAAGCCTTCCTTCTTAGAATACGCACTAGTGAACGGGAGGTTAGGTGGCGCGAAGCACTTAAGTACCTGTTAACCCTTAGATGGCATTTTATAGCACATCGCCTTTCTATTCACTTTGTAGTTTGTATTCTTCGAATTAATTGGAAGTATTTATCTATTATTGCTTTATTGAATTTGATCGATACACGTGTCAAGGACCAGAACGCCCCCTAACACGGTGTATTGCCTTGGAAATACTTATCGAAGATATGTGTATTGGTTGTTCTTATACATATATGTATCTACATATAATAATATATCAAAAATATTTTTGTATTTATTTGATTTTTTAAGAAAAATACTATATGTACGTAAAACCGATGAAAAACCGATATAATATATTTTTGGGTGTAATCTATTAGGAAAAAGATTACTTTTTGGATTTTTTTTTGTTCAATTCTTTAGGAAAAGAATTAATTTTGTGGTTTTTTATTTTTTATATTTTTATCTTTTTGATTTTTTTTATGTTTTTTATTTATAATACGTAAAAAAACGTTCACAAAGTGAACGGATCCCAAAATCCAATCGTCTCACTCGAAACTGTTAATCTTCACGAAAAGAACCGGCAGCGGCGCCATTTAATAACTATTTTTTAGTATCGTTTCGTCTCGGTATCTAATCGAATTGATTTAACGTTTTTAAACTTGACTTAATTGTTTTTGGTGATAAAAGCTTGATTGGTTTTTAAGCTACTTGGCAGAAAAAGCATGTAAAAATGTAAAAAGATCTATATACGTATCCGTACTACACAATAACACGTTGCAAATACAACATCTAAACGCACAAAATTTAAAGTATGAATGCACGGAAAACGAAGCAAACAATGATTATAATATTGCTAAAATATAAAATGGGACTAAAGTGATTACTACTAAGTGCACTAATTACTAAGATGCTAATTTTACTACTATACGTTGCATTAACACTAATCTAGGCCCAAATACAATTAAACTATCTAAAGCCCAACAACCTAACCCAAAAAAAAACTAACGAGGAACTGTGTGATTGTAACTAGTTGAACAAAAATGAAAGATTAACCTTACTCTTACTACAAACGCTTTACAAAGATGATAGAAAATAGACTTCAAGTTCGAACCTACCTAGTGACACTTTTACTTCTATTATTACAAAGTTTATTGAGAACAGGTTGTAGTTCACTCTTGCTAATTACGCTATTTATCTTTTCATTTTTTCTACAACAATCTTTATTATAAGCAGAGGATTAGTACTCCAAAAACTCATTCTATTTTTACTTATATTTTTTATTCAACTAATACTAGGACTTTTACTTTTATCTATGATCTTACTTTATTCTATTTTGTGCACAATAATTTATTACAGATTATTAGGATTCCTAAAATGAACTAAAAGTCTAACACACATGAAAAGTGATAACAAATTCTCTATATAACAGCAGCTTTATTGAGAGCTTATGTGACTGAATTATGAGCTAGCTAATAGGATCTTACACTAACATTAACTACCCTATAATAGATCTTAACCATTCCATTCTATACTAAACTTGCTGCTCAAAATTCAAGTTCAATCATATATCCTATCTAGACTAAAATGTAATTCTAAAGTGAACTACACTTACCACTCAGTTCACTAATAAGCACATAAAATCTGAAATCAAAAACTCATCATAGATCACTCCTAAACTCCTAATTCCTACTGCGCCAAACACTCATATGCAGAAAATCAGAAACGTCATCACAACTAGTAGACTGAGTGAAATCGTAGAACAACAACATCTAACACACAATTTGAATCAACACATATAAAACATATATACAGCAATATCAAAGATGAATCAAATACAAGTCAAAATTCAGTTAACAAACCACTTAATATCATACTGGATCGAACAAATTGTTAGTAAATTCTTCACTACAACTATCAGCAGACTAAACTAAAAATGTGCAGGAAACTAAAAAGAGGTGACCTTTACATCCAAGCCAAGTCCTTTGATATGAAGCGCGGCGTTGAGCCGGCTTAAATCAAACTCCACACTCTACTATCAAAATCATCAACATGATCTACTCTCGGAACAGTATTGATACTCACTGTACGAAATGAGCTAACAAAGCTGATGTGCACTCAAAGCCGAAATCTGAGCTATCTTAACTAACTGAAATTGATTATGAAGCTGGACCATGATCTTTATACAAATGCTAGACTAATAGTAGACTTAACCAAAATCATAAGCAAATCAAACTTCCAACTAGTAAGCAGAATATTGCGTATAGCAAACTAATCCTAACAGTGATTCCTATCACTACTTTAGTTTATTTTAGCAACTAAAATCGAACAGAAAATCAGGCTAATTAACTGAACAGTAACTCGCACCAATAGTAATAAGAAAAATTTGGTAAACAGAATTTGTGACTCGAATTAAATCATCACTGGATCATTACTATACCGACTAATATGTGAACTATCAGACTTACGAAAAGAAAATTAACTATGTTTACACCTTAACAAATCTGAATCAAAAGAACTGGTTATATCACTAAAATTCTTTAAGTAAACCTCTCGAATGATCAGTAACAAACAGTAAGTAACTCAGATCTCTCGTATGAATAGTAACAATTCGAGAACAGTAACAAACAGTATAAACTCAAATTGAAAGCATCTTACTCTTAACTAAAAGATTGAAGGAGAGTAATAAGAGTTTCAACAAACCAACTAACTAGCTATGGAACATATCATAACAGCAATATAAAGAAAGTAACAGAAAGAATTTAAGTTCTTCATCAATGGAGAAAAGTAACATTCAATTATAACATGAATCAGTAAAGAAGATTAAGAAAGTTTAATATTTCATTAATGGAGGAAAAATATAACATTCGGTTACAAACTAAAAACTTAATCAGTTACAGATTTTGATAAGAAAGATGAGAGAAAACTAAACTAACTAACTAATTATCCTAACTACTATGTGAAAACTACTCCTAAGCTAACCATTGAAAAATGAGGTCTTGATCATCTATGTATAGCCGTCTGAAGAAGATGAGATGACGTGTTGCTTCCAGTTAAATCGTGCCACGCGGAAAATACGATGATCTTGATTTGTTCTTCATTCTTCAAATTGGGGTTTTCTTCGTTACTCCATCTTGATCAAATTAATTCATACCTCCTTGTAGAGGAGATGAAGAGGATTGTTTTTCCTTCTTTGAGTTTCTCTTGAATCCTTCTTGATAATCCATGAATATGATTTGCAGGTTTTGGTGGTGAAAAGGAAACAAGTCGTCTGTTTATTATTTCTCTTTCTCTCTCTTCGTTTGGAGAAGAAGAAAGACAGACGTGTGTTTTGTTGACTGTGTGTATGACTTAGTCATTTGACCAAGTACAAACTTTCTATTCATTTTACTTTTGGTCCTTTCATTTCTTCTTTCTTTCAAATGGATTTAAAACTTTTTAAGTAATTGCTTTTTCATCCTTTGTTTTTGTTAAAGTTACAAGTCTAGCCCTCCATCTTGATAATATTGGCAAGTAAGTTCCTTGAAAGCTCTTTCGTCCTTTCCGTCGTCTTTTCGTCAAATAAATCCTCGAAAATGCGTCTTAGCTTCAAAATGTATCTTGTTTACCTGAAAACACATGAAACACAAATACCCACGTAATTCTGATATTTTCAGTTAAATATAATGTATTTGACTATATTTTGAGTGGTTTATGGATCATTATTGATGAGTGTTTTCACACTTATCAATCTCAGATGCAGGAACAATGACATCACTGCATACAACCAAAGGTTCCAAGAGTTGACTTTGATGTGTACCAGAATGTTTGTGGAGGAGGAGGATAAGATTGAGAAGTATGTGGGTGGACTCCCAGACGCCATTCACGACAGTGTGCTCGCATCTCGACCTACTACCGTCGATAATCCCATCGAGTTCGCTACTGAATTGATCAACAAAAGAGTCCGTACCATATGCGAGAGGCAAACTGACAACAAGCGGAAGGTAGATGAGTATTTTCGTAGTCAGCACCAGCAGCATCCTAAAAAGCAAAATGCTGGGCAAGTTTACAGTGCTACCTCTGCAGGGATTAACTCGTACGTGGACGCAAAACCTTTGTGCCCCAAGTGCAACTATCATCATACTGTTGATAGCCCATGCCAGACCTGCTACAGATGTGGACAAGTGGATCATTTTGCTAAAACCTGTCGAGTTAATGCTGTCACTCAGGCCCGACCCAATCAAAACACTGGGAACTACAACAACAGAGGCGGATACAATGCCCGTGGGAACGTGAATGGACAGCAGGGGAACCACAATGCTACTGGAGGAAACAACAATGGACCCAAGAAGGGAGTTGTGTGCTATGAGTGTGGAGCACCAGGACACGTGAGACCAGGTTTCCCTAAGCGGGCCAACCAGAACAAGAATAGTGGAGGAGCTTCGTCTAGAGTGTACGTGGTCGGCAATGCAAAAGCCAACCCCGATTCAAATGTCGTTACTGGTACGTTCCTACTAAACAATCGTTATGCATCTGTTTTGTTTGATACTGGAGCAGACCGAAGTTTTATATCTACTGAATTTAGCCAAGTACTAGAAGTTGTTCCTACAATTTTAGATCACCGTTACTCCGTAAAATTAGCTGATGGTAAAACTGTAGATGCTGACACTATCATTAGAGGTTGTACCTTAAATCTTTCCAAACATCCGTTCAACATTGACCTTATCCCCGTAAACCTTGGTAGTTTTGATGTTATTATTGGTATGGACTGGTTAGCAAGATATCGCGCAGTCATTTTCTGTGACGAAAAACTAGTCCGTATCCCATGGGGAAATGAAAATCTAATCATTCGAGGAGACGGTAATACCGAACTTACTGACACTAGACTTAGTGTTATCTCTTGTACTAAAGCTCAGAAATATTTATTGAGAGGATGTCCTATCTTCTTGGCCTATATTTCTCAAACAGATGAAGAGGACAAGCCCGAGAAGAAAGAAATCAAGGACGTACCCATCGTCCGAGATTTTCCAGAAGTCTTTCCTGATGAGCTGCCAGGCTTACCACCGACCCGACAAGTGGAATTTCAAAAGTGACTTGATTCCCGGAGCTGCACCTGTAGCCAAAGCTCCGTACCGGTTGGCACCATCAGAAATGAAAGAACTAGCTGAAAAACTCCAGGAACTATCTGACAAAGGATTCATTCGACCCAGTTCCTCACCATGGGGAGCTCCTATGTTATTCGTCAAAAAGAAAGACGGTTCTTTTCGAATGTGCATCGATTATAGAGAACTGAATAAGCTAACTGTGAAGAATCGTTATCCGCTTCCTCGCATTGACGACCTATTTGACCAACTGCAAGGGTCAAGTGTGTATTCCAAGATCGACTTGAGATCTGGATACCATCAGCTACGGGTCAGGGAGGAAGATATCCCAGAAACAGCTTTTAGAACCCGTTACAGTCATTACGAATTCCAGGTTATGCCATTCGGGTTGACCAATGCACCAGCTATTTTCATGGACCTTATGAAACGTGTGTGCATACCCTACATGGATAAATTCGTGATATCTTCATTGACGATATACTCATTTATTCCAAGAACGAACAAGAACACGGGGAACACCTTGCACAAGTAGTAAAGGTTGTAACACCCCCAAATTTACTCAATTCAATACAGCGAAAGACTCGTTGGTGTTACGGGATAGCACATTACTCACATCATAGACAACGCTTAAAAATCACGTCGTTTAATAATAAAGCATTTCCATTCATAAATATCAAATTTACATAGGTCCCAAGTCATAGTCATTTCATACAATTTTACAAAAGATTTGAATGGAAATTGTTATTTAAGTGCGGGCCATTAATTCTTTTTGTCTTCCCAAGAATTACCTTCAAGTACCTGAGATAAAACATGTAAAAAGAAAAGGTCAGCGAAAACGCCGAGTGAATTCATAGAGTTTTAATTAAATCCATCAATATAACATCGGTATAAAACTATTACGGAAAATCATTTTATACAAATCATTGTAATAGGCCATAAAATAGCCAAAGTCATTTTTATACAAATCCTTATCGAAAATCATAATATAGGCATTTGCCTTCAAAATCATTACACGAGCCAATGTCGTAAAAACATCATACAATACGTTTTATAACGTTGTATAGAGTTAAATAAAAACCGTTATATGAATATGGTTATGAGAAACCAAAACACGAACATAATATCAATAGTAAGACCCCGTATTGCTAGTCAGGCAATATATCGTAATTTAGTGCATATAGCAGTATTTCGTTATTTTGGATTATTATAAGCTGCATGACATTGTTACCTTACTACAACAAACAACGGGTAGCTAGCCCGACAATCAATTGCCCATCTAAAACAGCGTGTCATCACAATAATCACGCTTATAGAAATCTTCTCATACATAAATTAACGTGGCACGACGGGGATCAACCGTCAAGGCGCGAACTGGGGTGATCGTCCCCAAATAGTACTATTATATGCATAAGCGTCTACCAAATCCCGGTAGTTCATAATTCATGCTAATGGGACTTTTAGTGACATAACCTAACTTTAATAATCCATTTCATTTCATCTATCGGGTCATTTAATCATTCATCGGGTCATACAATCATTCGGGTCCAAATCAATAAACAGACAATCGGGACATATGGTGTCCTATTTTATAAAAACTAACATGTTATCTCCCTCGCGGGTTTATAAAACATTTCATAAAAACATTTAAAAGAGTGTGAGGCTATGAACTCACGTTGATGTGGGAAGGCGGGTTATCGGCAATTCGGATGTACGGTACGTGCTTCAATCACGGGAAACCTAGACAAAAATACTTGTCTTAGACTCTTGTCCAATGACTTTATAAAAATAACAATTATGTATACATATGATGATTTTATATATATGATGATCAAGTGGGTTTACATATTCTCATTTTATACTATATTATTTGAGTGCTTATATAATAGTATTAAACATTAATTCTTCAAAATCTGATTTTTAGTTTCATCTTCACCATTTTTATCATATCTAGAGTTCTACAATGAGTTAGAAGCTCTTTTTTGGTTGGCATGAACTTCATATTATGTGCTAAAAATAAGTTAGTTATAGCTACTGCTCATTCTATGTTTAACTATCCTTAACAGTCCCTACAAAACAGACTATTCAGATTAGCACACTCATCTTGTTTTGATCATATCTCACTCATTTTGATGATTCCATTGCATGGCCAACTCTCACATGTGTATGACATCTAATACTTACTGTAAATTAATTCCACTATGCCATTTTATTAGTTTAACCTTTGGTTACTTACTGTTTTTATACAGCCATCATATTTAGCAAGATTTTAACCATTTTACATGTGGTTTTCCATCTTTTTACCCATGTTTATCAAATCTATCAACACCAAATCCCCACATAATATTTTTAATCATCATTCATCATCATATACATATACATAAATAAAGAAAATACAAGATTACATAATCAAAATAACAAGAGGATAGGAAGAACAATCTTTATACCACCATTAGTGATGAAAAGATGAGGTTTTTGATGAACAAGACTTGGTTTTGGGTAACCAATCTTATGAGATATCAACACCACTTTGATAGGTGTGTAAACACCCATCCTCTTTACCACTTAATTACAATAATAACCGGACCAAAACGTGTATTTTATGTCTTTTATGTCGGAATTATGCGAGGTTTATATTTTTGTTGTGATTTAGGACGAAAAGGTGAAAAGTGGAGAAAACACGGGAATTCACGGGATTTTATTGTAGAAAAAGATGAAAGAAGAAGTCGAGAAGTCAAGAGTGCAAAAAGAACAGAAGTCCAAGACCAATTCTGAAGATTTATCGAAGAAAAAGTCAAAAGACGGAAGTTTATCAAAAGCCGAAAACTCAAGTCTACTTTATTGAAGAATTAAAAGACGAGTTCAAAGAAATCCCAAGCCAAAAGCCATTAAAGTCCAAGATTAAAGAAGATTTAAAGGCTTAAGGACTAATGGTGCAATTAACAAAGAGATTAAGAAGAAAGGACCTAATGATGCAATTAAGAGAAAAGGAAAGAGGGGAGGAAGCTTCCTAAGCATTCCTTAATCCTCCCCTATATTTATAGATTAGTTGTTAATCATTTTTCTTTGTTGGCTAATAGTGACAATTAGTTCTTCCACTTTTAATTACCTTGTCATTTAAATACTTGTCAAATTTAATTACCTTGTCTTGCACCTTAAATTCCTTTAATTTCAAGTAAGTTTCCATTTAATTCTTATCAATCTTTACTTTATCTTGTTAATCTCCTATCTACCTTTCTTAATCTTTGATTTTTATGTTTATGTTCATGTTCATGTTCATGTTCTTATTTTGATCAAAGTGGGTTTTGATTATTGTGGTTAGATTTGTTAGACACACTACATCAAAGAACTTTAATTTTTATACGGGCCAAAAGCCTTGTATCAAATGGCGCCGCTGCCAGCTCTTTTCGTAAAGATTAACGGTTTTCTGTGAAAGACGCGTTGTTTTTTGGGATCCGTTCACTTGTGAACGTTATTTTTCGTGTCAAAAATTTTCAAAAAAACCCAAAAACATTTGAAAAATCATAAAAAGCATTTCTTTTTCAAAGTTTTGCACAAAAAAAATATTCCTCTTTATCCTCTATTATGTTTCATTCTTTTCTTTACCCCTCTTCTCTATAATTCTTCATGGATTCGTCTTGCGGCCGGTGTGGGAGACCATGGCATGGTTTTCAAACATGTCAATGGTGTACTTGTGAGCGGTGTGGTTTTGATATCGACGATACATAATTTGGCTTTTGTCCATTTTGCAATTCAACAAATTCATACTTCAACTCTTGCAATACTTTCCAACCCTCTCCCGTCTATGACAATCCCTATCCTCAAGACGCACCAGGTTTTTCTCCATACCCGTGGTGCTATATTTGTGGGGGCCCTCACGAAGCTTCTTCTTGTGATCCATCGAAGGTCTTTGAGAAAGTTCCGTGCTATCATCCTAGTGTTTATAATTTTGAGCCCCCACATCACACTGTCAATCATCAACCCTTTTGTGCACTTCCTCCTGAGCAAATGGCCCAAATTTTTGACACATGTCACAAAGTTCAAAAAGCTTGCAACAAGTTGATGGAGAAATATCAAGCGGATCAGCACAACGAGCAGGTATCTAAACTTAATGCTTATACTCCTCCTCTTGTGCCTCCATATTATTATGATAGTGATGACGATGAGAGTCCTATTTCTTGGACCGATGAGAATGCTATTCCTTCTCCCGACTTGCCGGAGCCTAAGGATTCAACCATCCTAAGGGATGAGGATATTAGTACAATTCCTGCAAAGGAATCCGACGAATTCAATACGTCTAGTGCTGATAACCTTGTCCCTATTCCAAGTGAATCTGAGTTGACATCCGACAGTGACGCTGAGTATGATGCACTTTCTTCTGATGATGTTCCTTCCACTAACACTTTGGGAGAGGATTCTTTGGCTTTCTCTAATCCTCTTTTTGATCAAGATGATGATTTTACTTCTAGTGATGACGAGTCACTATCTGGTGAAGACGTTCCGAAGGAAACTTTCAAGATTTATTCGAACCCTTTATTTGATTTTGATGACGATTACATATCTAGTGAGGTGAATCCTCTCTTTGACGAAGGGATTGAGGATATTGCTAGCTCTGATTCTCCTACTATTGATGAGCATGCTTTGTTAGCCATGCCCCCTTCTATCGCAGAGGTTGAGAGTTCTGACTCTACTGGAAAGGTATCGCAGGTAGAAGGTAATTCTTATCTTACTTCTCCTACTATCTTGCCCCCTCATCCTACTGAATGCACGCCCAATCGGGTGATGTATCAATTTCCCTCTCCAGGAAATGAGGATGAGTGCTTTGACCCGGGAGGTGAAAATGACCATTCTATGATTGATAAAATTACGGCTTTGCCAATTGGTCCGCATCCATTGTCTTTGGAGGATGACAATGTGATTCCTATACCCACCCCACCTCCCGAGGATCAAGATTTCACATGCTTCTCGTATGTTGAAAGGACCTTTCTACCGTTTAAGACTTATCCTCTTGCCTCTCCTTTGTTATATTCCTCCGGGAATGAGGATAAGGTCTTTGATCCCGGTATTACATTTGAGGCCTCCCCATGGACCATTTAATTCGGGGACGAGTCAGGCTCGTGACTCGGATAACAAAAACAAGCGCTTTGTGGGAGGCAACCCAATTATCTATCTATCGTTTTCTTTGTTTTTACCTTAAGTGTAGGGGAGACCCGTTGGTTTGCTATTTCCTCTCCTCTCTTCTTAATTAGGGATTCGAGCTTCAATGATACACTCTTGATGATTCTTGACGACCCGTGATTCCATGTTCCCTTCTTCCCGGTTCTATCCTAAACTCTTTTCTATTCACTATTTTATATTTTATCAATAATAAAATAGGAATCTCTTTAGTTGTCTTTTCTTTAGCGAGATTTAAACAAAGTGCACAATGTCCTAAGTGTAGGGGAGTTTTACTCCTACATGCTTAAACATTGAGGACAATGTTTATCTTAAGTGTAGGGGGACTTCTATCGAAATTAAGTGGCCTTTTCCTTGTATTTGTCTTCATTTAAACCGGAAAATCAATTTTTTGACATTTTTCAAAATTTTTGATCTATTTTGGCCTATTAGTTTTTCCTTTTGTATAGTTATTTTCTTTCCTTATTAGAATAAATGTTTAATAAAGTGGTTTTAATTTTTAAACGTTGTGAATCTTTTGACTCAACCCGAGTTTACTTGTCTAAGTTACTCTAGCTAGTATCCTTAACGTGTTTAAGTCAAGTTTTGCTAGGCTTTTATATAGGGAGCTATAAAACGCGAAAGTCTTAACTCTCACGGGTTAAGAACAAGAACTTTTCACAAGTTCCTATAATTGATCCTAGAGAGTCGTTTATCAAGGGAACTTTAAAACGCGATTTCTAAACTTGAAAAAGTCTAAGAATTTGCAAGATCCTATAGACGACTCGAAAACCCAAAACTTTGATTTAATAGGCTAAGCATCCACGAGTCTCATTCCTTGAGATTTTAAACCGTGGAGAACGAGAGATGATAGAGCCAAGTATAAGTTTGGTATTCTTTCGTGAATTTATGTGAGTTAATTATGAGCCTATTCTCCCATCGCTTGCTAATAAATTTATCCGCAATAAATAAGGTTGTACGATTTGAAAAGTTACTTAGCTTCTAGCCCAAGATCGTTTAAAAGTTGCTTGGTATGGATTAGAGTTCATAGCCAAGGCATAACTTATTGAAGCGGATGCGAAGATTGGCGAGTCTGAAAAGGCCCTAACAATGCATGAGGTCTATATTTTGTTGCTAAAGATCCAAAGTGATGTGAAGAATCATTTATCGAAAATCAATATGAAGGATCGAGACACACGACGAAAAGCAAAAACTCCCCAAAAGTCATGGAGAAGTGTATCCGGAAAGACCCTAGCAAGGTATGAGGATAAATAGATCCAAGTCAAAAAGGAGGCGGATCGTTGTATATCAAAATCCAAAATAAAGATTGGAGAAAAATGAAGAAGTCGTGGTCCAAGTATGAATCTCTCAAAACTTCAAGTGAAGAAATTCCTAATATGAAGAGAAGACCATAATTTCATGAACGTCTCTCAAGGTTTGAAGTATGAAGTCGCTGCCAAATATCGGTCCGAGAAAGGTCTCAAATCGCGAAGCGAGTTATGCCAAGATATGAACTTTATGAGATCCCGAGAAGCAGTTTTAAAAGATTTTGTCCTTTAGCTAACTATTGATTAAATCGTTCACTTTATTTTCGGACTAAATAACTATCGAAATAAGTCAACAATGCATCCTCGTGATCATTCAAGACAACAATAAAATATAAGAGATACACCTAGGAATAAGGGAGTCTAAGTGAGTAATTGGCCCACATGAGTTCGTGTTAGTTTGCTAACTTATAATAACAATGATCTCGTTTTTTAAGCTTGGTTTGGAGAAAGTGAAAATTTGAGGATGATGATTATTCATGACATTTCAAAACCCAAGGTATGCTTTTGATTTCTTTACTTTGAATGTTTATAGTTTCTATCTCTTTAATAAAGGCCAACGTGGATTAATTATGATGAAAAATGTAAACTTGCTTTGTAACTAATGCATTGCATGAGGACATTGCAATGGTCAAGTGTAGGAGATTTGATAGGTATGTAAACACCCATCCCTTTTACCACTTAATTACAATAATAACCGAGCCAAAACGTGTATTTTATGTCTTTTATGTCGGAATTATGCGTGGTTTGTGTTTTTGTTGTGATTTAGGATGAAAAGGTGAAAAGTGGAGAAAACACGGGCATTTACGGGCTTTTATTGAAGAAAAAGATGAAAGACGAAGTTAAGAAGTCAAGAGTGCAAAAAGAACAGAAGTCCAAGACCAATTCTGAAGATTTATCGAAGAAAAAGTCGAAAGACGGAAGTTTACTTAAAGCCGAAGAACTCAAGTCTATTTTATTGAAGAATTAAAAGACGAGTTCAAAGAAATCCCGAGCCAAAAGTCATTAAAGTCCAAGATTAAAGAAGATTTGAAGGCTTAAGGACTAATGGTGCAAGTAACAAAGAGATTAAGAAGGAAGGGCCTAATGATGCAATTAAGAGAAAATAAAGGAGGGGAGGAAGCTTCCTAATCCTCCCCTATATATAGATTAGGCTAGTTAATCATTTTTCTTTGTTGGCTAATAGTGACAATTAGTTCTTCCACTTTTAATTACCTTGTCATTTAAATACTTTTCAAATTTAATTACCTTGTCTTGCACCTTAAATTCCTTTAATTTCAAGTAAGTTTCCATTTAATTCTTGTCAATCTTTACTTTATCTTGTTAATCTCCTATCTACCTTTCTTAATCTTTGATTTTTATGTTTATGTTCATGTTCATTTTCATGTTCTTATTTTGATCAATGTGGGTTTTGATTATTGTGGTTAGATTTGTTAGTTTTATTGATTTGGATAGTTTGTTTATGATTATTGGATGTTTTGTTATTAGTTTGGTTTAATCTTATGTTTGATTTTGGTTAAATTGTGATTAGATTCGTAGATATTGTATTTCCTTGTTCTCCGGTTTGTTTGTTTCTGTTACTGTGATTCCCAGGTTAGTTCCAAGTCAGGAGAAGAAGTTCTTTCATTCGGAACATTCTAAGTTCCGAACCAAGAAGTTCCTAATCAAGTATTTCTTTCATTCTGAACATTTCATTCGAAAGTGTTTCTTTCATACTGAACATTTCATTCGGAAGTATTCCGAACCAAGAACTTCAGAGACTTCCGAATCAAGCCAGCTCACTCGGAAGAGTTCCGAATCAATACTTCTGGTTCATTCAGAAGAGTTCCGAATCAGAGTCTTCCGAACCAGGAGTTGTTCATCCGGACGTGTTCCGAACCAAGGCTTCCGAACCAATGTTCCGAGTCAAGGATTTGGCTTTTAAAGTTCCGAACCATTTGTTCATTCTAAAGTTTTCCGAATCAGAGAAGAGGAATTTGTTCGGAACATTTAAAGTTCCGAACCAAGGGTTTCGTTTAAAGAAGTTCCGAATCAAGGGTTTTGGTTGGGGAAGTTCCGAACCGATTGAAGTTCCGAGTCAGTAAAGTTCCGAACGAAGGATTTATTTTTGGATAAGTGACATATTCAGAATAGAGAATTTGTTCCGGATCAAGGATTTTGGTAATATTCCGAGCGAAGAAGAATCATTCCAAACGAAGGTGACATTCTGGATGAGTGATTGTTCCGAACGAAGGATTATTCCGAATGAGCTGTATTCAGGTTCTTTTCAGTTATTTGTCTTTGATTTTTATTTTCAAGCTTTATTTTTCTCGCCTTTTCCTTAGTCGCACTTTAAGTTAATTTTGCCTTAGATTTATTTTAGCTTTGCCTTAGTTTAAGTTTTAGTTGCGTTTTAAGTTTGCCTTAGATAGATTTAAGCTTGCGTTATTTACTTTAGTGTCCTTTAATTCTCGTAACGCTTTTAAATACTTGCACCATTACTTTTAATTAGACATTAGATTTATTTTAAGTGCCCTTTTACTTTAAAGTTTTGCACAATTTAATATACTACAACGACACAACTTTTGTTTCCACCAAAGAACAACTGAGTCACATAGTTAAACCAGATCAATTCGATTAGACCACTAGAACGATAAATTTTCTTACTAGGCAAAAGCCTTGTATCAAATGGCGCCGCTGCCGGCTCTTTTCGTAAAGATTAACGGTTTTCTGTGAGAGATGCGTTGCTTTTTGGGATCCGTTCACTTGTGAACGTTATTTTTCGTGTCAAAAATTTTCAAAAAACCCAAAAACATTTGAAAAATCATAAAAAGCATTTCTTTTTCAAAGTTTTGCACAAAAAATATTCCTCTTTATCCTCTATTATGTTTCATTCTTTTCTTTACCCCTCTTCTCTATAATTCTTCATGGATTCGTCTTGCGGCCGGTGTGGGAGACCATGGCATGGTTTTCAAACATGTCAATGGTGTACTTGTGAGCGGTGTGGTTTTGATATCGACGATACACAATTTGGCTTTTGTCCATTTTGCAATTCAACAAATTCATACTTCAACTCATGCAATACTTTCCAACCCTCTCCTGTCTATGACAATCCCTATCCTCAAGACGCACCGGGTTTTTCTTCATACCCGTGGTGCTATATTTGTGGGGGCCCTCACGAAGCTTCTTCTTGTGATCCATCGAAGGTCTTTGAGAAAGTTCCGTGCTATCATCCCAGTGTTTATAATTTTGAGCCCCCACATCACACTATCAATCATCAACCCTTTTGTGCACTTCCTCCTGAGCAAATGGCCCAAATTTTTGACACATGTCACAAAGTTCAAGAAGCTTGCAACAAGTTGATGGAGAAATATCAAGCGGATCAACACAACGAGCAGGTATCTAAACTTAATGCTTATACTCCTCCTCTTGTGCCTCTATATTATTATGATAGTGATGACGATGAGAGTCCTATTTCTTGGATCGACGAGAATGCTATTCCTTCTCCCGACTTTCCAGAGCCTAAGGATTCAACCATCCTAAGGGATGAGGATATTAGTACAATTCTTGCAAAGGAATCCGACGAATTCAATATGTCTAGTGCTGATAACCTTGTCCCTATTCCAAGTGAATCTGAGTTGACATCCGATAGTGACGCTGAGTATGATGCACTTTCTTCTGATGATGTTCCTTCCACCAACACTTTGGGAGAGGATTCTTTGGCTTTCTCTAATCCTCTTTTTGATCAAGATGATGATTTTACTTCTAGTGATGACGAGTCACTATCTGATGAAGATGTTCCGAAGGAAACTTTCAAGATTTATTTGAAACCTTTATTTGATTTTGATGACGATTACATATCTAGTGAGGTGAATCCTCTCTTTGACGAAGGGATTGAGGACATTGCTAGCTCTGATTCTCCTACTATTGATGAGCATGCTTTGTTAGCCATGCTCTCTTCTATCGTAGAGGTGGAGAGTTCTGACTCTGCTGGAAAGGTATCGCAGGTGGAAGGTAATTCTTATCTTACTTCTCCTACTATCTTGCCCTCTCATCCTACTGAATGCACGCCCAATCAGGTGATGTATCAATTTCCCTCTCTAGGAAATGAGGATGAGTGCTTTGACCCGGGAGGTGAAAATGACCATTCTATGATTGATAACATTACGGCTTTGCCAATTGGTCCGCATCCATTGTCTTTGGAGGATGCCAATGTGATTCCTATACCCACCCCACCTCCCGAGATCAAGATTTCACATACTTCTCGTATGTTGAAAGGGCCTTTCTACCGTTTAAGACTTATCCTCTTGCCTCTCCTTTGTTATATTCCTCCGGGAATGAGGATAAGGTCTTTGATCCCGGTATTACATTTGAGGCCTCCCCATGGACCATTTAATTCGGGGACGAGTCAGGCTCGTGACTCGGATAACAAAAACAAGCGCTTTGTGGGAGGCAACCCAATTATCTATCTATCTTTTTCTTTGTTTTTACCATAAGTGTAAGGGGAGACCCGTTGGTTTGCTATTTCCTCTCCTCTCTTCTTAATCAGGGATTCGAGCTTCAATGATACACTCTTGATGATTCTTGACGACCCGTGATTCCGTGTCCACTTCTTCCTGGTTCTATCCTAAACTCTTTTCGATTCACTATTTTATATTTTCTAAATATTAAAATAGGAATCTCTTTAGTTGACTTTTCCTTAGCGAGATTTAAACAAAGTGCACAATGTCCTAAGTGTAGGGGAGTTTACTCCCACATGCTTAAACATTGAGGACAATGTTTATATTAAGTGTAGGGGGACTTCTATCGAAGTTAAGTGGCCTTTTCCTTGTATTTGTCCTCATTTTAACCGGAAAATCAATTTTTCGACATTTTTCAAAATTTTTGATCTATTTTGGCCTATTAGTTTTTACTTTTTTATAGTTATTTTCTTTCTTTGCTAGAATAAATGTTTAATAAAGTGGTTTTAATTTTCAAACGTTGTGAATCTTTTGACTCAACCCGAGTTTACTTATCTAGGTTTACTCTAGCTAGTATCCTTAACGTGTTCAAATCATGTTTTGCTAGGCTTTTATATAGGGAGCTATAAAACGCGAAAGTCTTAACTCTCACGGGTTAAGAACAAGAACTTTTCGCAAGTTCCTATAATTGATCCTAGAGAGTCGTTTATCAGGGGAACTTTAAAATGCGATTTCTAAAACTTGAAAAAGTCTAAGAATTTGCAAGATCCTATAGGCGACTCGAAAACCCAAAACTTTGATTTAATAGGCTAAGTATCCACGAGTCTCATTCCTTGAGATTTTAAACTGTGGAGAACGAGAGATGATAGAGTCAATTATAAGTTTGGAATTCTTTCGTGAATTTATGTAAGTTAATTATGAGCCTATTCTCCCATCGCCTGCTAATAAATTTATCTGCAATAAATAAGGTTGTGCGATTTGAAAAGTTACTTAGCTTCTAGCCCAAGATCGTTTAAAAGTTTCTCGGTATGGATTAGAGTTCATAGCCAAGGCATAACTTATTGAAGCGGGATGCGAAGATTGGCGAGTCCAAAAAGGTCCTAACAAGACATGAGGGCTATATTTTGTTGCTAAAGATCCAAAGTGATGTGAAGAATCATTTATCAAAAATCAATATGAAGGATCGGGACACACGACGAAAAGCAAAAACTCCCTAAAAGTCATGGAGAAGCGTATCCGAAAAGACCCTAGCAAGGTATGAGGATAAATAGATCCAAGTCAAAAATGAGGCGGATCGTTGTATATCAAAATCCAAAATAAAGATTGGAGAAAAATGAAGAAGTCGTGGTCCAAGTATGAATCTCTCAAAACTTCAAGTGAAGAAATTCCTAATATGAAGAGAAGACCATAATTTCATGAACGTCTCTCAAGGTTTGAAGTATGAAGTCGCTGCCAAATACCGGTCCGAGAAAGGTCTCAAATCGCGAAGCGAGTTATGCCAAGATATGAACTTTATGAGATCCCGAGAAGCAGTTTTAAAAGATTTTGTCCTTTAGCTAACTATTGATTAAGTCGTTCACTTTATTTTCGGCTAAATAACTATCGAAATAAGTCAAACAATGTATCCTCGTGATCATTCAAGACAACAATAAAATATAAGAGATACCCCTAGGAATAAGGGAGTCTAAGTGAATAATTGGCCCACATGAGTTCGTGTTAGTCTACTAACTTATAATAACAATGATCTCGTTTTTAAGCTTGGTTTGGAGAAAGTGAAAACTTGAGGATGATGATTATTCATGACATTTTCAAAACCCAAGGTATGTTTTTGATTTCTTTACTTTGAATGTTTATAATTTTTTATCTCTTTAATAAAGGCCAATGTGGATTGATTATGATGAAAAATGTAAACATGCCTTGTAACTAATGCATTGCATAAGGACATTGCAATGGTCAAGTGTAGGGGATTTGATAGGTGTGTAAACACCCATCCTCTTTACCACTTAATTACAATAATAACCGGACCAAAACGTGTATTTTATGTCTTTTATGTCGGAATTATGCGAGGTTTGTGTTTTTGTTGTGATTTAGGACGAAAAGGTGAAAAGTGGAGAAAACACGGGCATTCACGGGCTTTTATTGTAGAAAAAGATGAAAGACGAAGTCGAGAAGTCAAGAGTGCAAAAAGAACGGAAGTCCAAGACCAATTCTGAAGATTTATCGAAGAAAAAGTCAAAAGACGGAAGTTTATCAAAAGCCGAAAAACTCAAGTCTACTTTATTGAAGAATTAAAAGACGAGTTCAAAGAAATCCCGAGCCAAAAGCCATTAAAGTCCAAGATTAAAGAAGATTTAAAGGCTTGAGGACTAATGGTGCAATTAACAAAGAGATTAAGAAGGAAGGACCTAATGATGCAATTAAGAGAAAAGGAAAGATGGGAGGAAGCTTCCTAAGCATTCCTTAATCCTCCCCTATATATATAGATTAGTTGTTAATCATTTTTCTTTGTTGGCTAATAGTGACAATTAGTTCTTCCATTTTTAATTACCTTGTCATTTAAATACTTGTCAAATTTAATTACCTTGTCTTGCACCTTAAATTCCCTTAATTTCAAGTAAGTTTCCATTTAATTCTTGTCAATCTTTACTTTATCTTGTTAATCTCCTATCTACCTTTCTTAATCTTTGATTTTTATGTTTATGTTCATGTTCATGTTCATGTTCATGTTCTTATTTTGATCAAAGTGGGTTTTGATTATTGTGGTTAGATTTGTTAGTTTTATTGATTTGGATAGTTTGTTTATGATTATTGGATGTTTTGTTATTAGTTTGGTTTAATCTTATGTTTGATTTTGGTTAAATTGTGATTAGATTCGTAGATATTGTATTTCCTTGTTCTTCATTTTGTTTGTTTCTGTTACTGTGATTCCCAGGTTAGTTCCGAGTCAGGAGAAGAAATTCTTTCATTCGGAACATTCTAAGTTCCAAACCAAGAAGTTCCTAATCAAGTATTTCTTTCATTCTGAACATTTCATTCGGAAGTGTTTCTTTCATACGGAACATTTCATTCGGAAGTATTCCGAACCAAGAACTTCAGAGACTTCCGAATCAAGCCAGCTCACTCGGAAGAGTTCCGAATCAATACTTCTGGTTCATTCAGAAGAGTTCCGAATCAGAGTCTTCCGAACCAGGAGTTGTTCATCCGGAAGTGTTCCGAACCAAGGCTTCCGAACCAAAGTTCCGAGTCAAGGATTTGGCTTTTAAAGTTCCGAACCATTTGTTCATTCTGAAGTTTTCCGAATCAGAGAAGAGGAATTTGTTCGGAACATTTAAAGTTCCGAACCAAGGGTTTCGTTCAAAGAAGTTCCGTGATGAGACTGCTTTTATACATAGTCTCATCGTCCAAATTGGGCTTAAAATGCATTAAATATCATCAAAATACCCAAATATATGTTTGTGTTTGTTGCTTGTGTATTTTAGGTACGGATATTGAGAAAATGACAAAAGATCACAAGAATCAATCAAAAACGAACACGGGAAACGAAGCCGCACGATGAACCAAGCCCTAATGAAGAATTTTCCAAAGAAAGTCCTTGAAGATTTGAAGAATTATGAAGATTGGTCCTCCAAGTTTGAAGAATTGACACTTTATACCCTTGTATCTTCATAATTACAAGTTTGGTCCCTAAAGTTTGTCAAAATTACAAAAAGGACCCTTAACTTTGAAGAATTGGCAAATTTAGTCCCTCAACAAAACTAAATTTTCAATATTGGTCCTCCAAGAAGTCAACAAACAAGTCAACACCTTGAAGTAGGAAGACATGTCACTAAAAGCCCTTGAAGATTGCCAAAATTACACTTTTAGTCCTTAACACAAGTTTAAAAACTTGTTGTGCCAAAACTGCCAACTTCCCAAAGTTATTTTTCAAAGGAATGGAGTTTATTGCTGATTTAATACAACATGAAAAAAACAAGGAACACGGGGGGCCAATACTATCAAACATCCAAACCTACCACAGCCTATCAATTCGCCACATCACCACCATCCACCAATACCATCTCACCACATCACTCTCCCCTCCCACGTCAGATTTCCACCCAACTTAAATAATCAAATCTGATTATTTTATCCCTTCCCTCCCAAACACATTTTTAATTAACCTTTTTCCCAAAATAGATTAAAACGTCCCTAATCCACCTTTAAACCCTAATATTTTCCCAGTATGAAAATCAATCAAAACAAAGGGAAAATGATTCATTGCCTCCAGATCACTAATTACACTCACTCTCATCACAACCCACCTCCCAAAAACATCACCATCTCACCCCATGTGACAAACCCCTCCTCCCCTGCCCCACTATTCACTCCCAAACAAAAAGGAGCAGAAAATCAACGTTCAAATAGTGCTATCTTGCTCCCAAAGGCAAGATGAAGGGTTGAGATCACTTTAAAACAGCTGTATACCTCACATGATTCCAGCAGGCTCACAAGATACCAAATTTTGACCAAGGTTCAAAATCGTCCAAGGGCATTTCAGGGTTTTTCCACATTAGGGTTTTATCAGTTCTAGAATGTTGTAAGCCTATTATATAAAGGCCCTATAGGACTTTCATTTAGCTGTTCTTGATTTTTCTCCTTTTTCACAGCTTTGTAAATCCAATTTTTTGATGAATGAAAAATGGTTTAAGCATTGTTGATGAGAAAGATTGAGTCCCTTTTACATTTTCCAGTTGTGTTTGTTTGAAAAAGTTTTTTCAAAAAGGCATTTTTAAGTTTCTGTTTTCAAGTTTCTTCTAAGTTCTTAAATCTTTTTTTTATTTGTTGAGCTAGGAAGTTTGTAAACCACATAAGTTTCTTATATTCAGCTTGTATATGTCCATATCACCCTGATATCTTGGAGATATCAAGGTGCAGTGGGTATAAAGGTTTGAGTAAAAAAGGCAAAGTGAGGTGAAAAATCCTTTTGCTCATTTTTTTTAACATTTACTGTTTCAAAAGCTTCAAGCTTAAAGCTTGTGGCTGTTGAAACTTGAAGCTATTTGCTGGTTGGGCGGTGATTGTGCAGGAATACAAGAAGGAAAGAAGTTTCCTGTCTATTTCATTTCTTTTCATTTTTTTGGCTCCAAGCATTCTGAATATCACAAGTTCAAGGTTCAGCACAAGCCACCAGCTTGTGGGAGGTGACATAGCAGTCACTGTTGGGCCTGGATGTAGGCCCAACAAGGTAGCCCCTTATTTCCTTATTTAGTTTTCAAAGATCTGATATTCATGTGATTTGGAGTGAAATTGTATGCAAGTTGTTTTAAGTGTTGTTTTATTGACTGATATTGCTTATTTTAGGTGTTGATGCATGTTAGATAGTTTAGGAATAAGTTTGCTTGAGTTTTGATAAGGTTTTGTTTGAAATAAGTTCATATTTCAGATTTAAAGGGGTGTTTGGATTAGTGTTTAAAATGGTTTAGATTGATTAGATTTTGCTTGTAAACCTGTTAAATACACTCTTTTGGTAGTTATAGGTTAAATGCTGGCTTAGGTTTTCAGTTTTGATAGGTTTTAAACCATATGCATGCATAAAAATTGGAAATATAGTCTAAAATCCAGTAACTGCTCTTATGCTTGATTTCTTGTGAAATTTTGCCTTTGAGTTTGATGAGTTGATAGATAATAGGTCATAGAAGGTTTGTGAATCATTTGTATGCTGTTTTGTGAGCTTGTGTGCATGATATTGAGCTTTGAATTTCATTTGAATACCAATTGAATCAGCAAGATTGTCTCAGACCACCCATTAGCTTAATCAGAAACTTGTATGCTACTTGGTGAGATTTTGTGTGATTACTTGTGTTGTTTTTGCATTTGATTGACTCTCTACACTCCAACTGAGTGTAGGGGTGCCCCATTGTCCATCAAACACTATAAAAATCCAAGTTCAAGTCCTCTTGAACCTTCTCTTCACTTGTGAAGATTTCTATTTGTTCATCAGAAACAAGTATAAACCTGGGCACGTTTTTGGTTTCATATTGTGTTAATCTTAGTTAATTTGGATTTGGTTTATGTTTTTGAGACTTAAGTAAGTTACTGATTGTGTTTTTAAAGTTAAAAAAAAAAGTTTACCAAAAAGGACGTGGCCAGGACTCGAACCTGCGCCACTCCTCTCACACACAAACGTCTTAACCATTGCGCCCTAGGGACTTTGACTGATAGGTTTCATTTCATTATTTATTTAAGTGGTATTTGATTTGTAGCTTATTTAGCTAACAGCTTATTTATAAGCTGTTTTAAGCTTATTCCTTTAAGCTTTTTCCTGTTTAGCATTTTTCTTAGGTTTGTATTAGGTTTTAGGACTTTTCTGTTTAAAAAGTTTATTTTTCCATTTATTAATTAATTTTCTAGGATTATTTTAAGTTTTAATTTTAAAAAGTCATTAAAAAATAGAAAAAGGTAATTTAAAAATCTAAAAAAATAGTTTTTAGGTTTTGAATTATATTTTTGAGGTTTTCAGCTAATTAAGTTTTCAAAAAGTCTAATTTTTGATTTTATTGGATTTTAGGGTCTTTAACCAACTTCAAAATTCAATATAAAATTATTAAATAGGTTTCATAAAATTTTAATTTCATTTTTGTCTTAGTTGCATTATTTAAGATTTTTGGTAATTTTTTAGAATTTTTTAGTAGAATTTGAATTTTTTTGAATATTTTAATATTATTTTATTATTAAAAATTGAAGTTTGATTTTTTTTATTTTTTACATTTTTCCTAGGTTAAGGATACTAAATTAGGAGTTTTGTCACTTTCCAAATATTTTTAGGACTTTTCAATTATTTTCTAGAATTAATTTAAGTTTTAATTGATTTTAATAGTTTTTAAGTGTTAAAAAATAGTTTAATTTGGTTTTAAAATTTTTAAAAATAGTTTTTAGCTTAATTAGGATATTTTTGAGGTTTATAAACTATAAGATCTTGTTTAGGGCTTTTTAATAATTAATTGTGATTTTTAGGGCTTTAATTAGCATTAAAAAGTCATTATCTAATTAATTAAAAGGTTTTAGCAAGTTTGGATTTTTTGTAAACTCTTAGAATATTATTGGGGATTTTTAGAAATTTTTAGGAATTTTTAGGTTAAAATTTTAATTTTGGCACTATTTACGGTTTTACGTGTTCGCCTTTTTCGTCTTAGTTTAATCCGTTTTGTAACCGTCTTTCTCTTCTAATCCCATTTCTTTCTCAATCATATAATCACAAATCAATATCAATTCAATACACAACGCACTAGCCTCCTCGAGAACGAACTCACTTTTAGGGTCATTCACACACGGTTTTCCTAAATCGTCGTGCACACTTGCCCTATTTATTGCTCTTTTCCTAAAGAGTGGTAAAAACAACAACACCATTTTTGGCGCCGCTGCCGGGGAGGCGTGTTGTGTTTTGGTTGAACAATTGTTGTTTTTATATTAGCCATAATTAGTATTTGTATTAGTAGCACTCTACTAATACGTATTATCGTTTTTCGTTTTTTGTGAATACTATTACTATATTGTATACGTAGAACAATAAATTTACAAGTACTCCAAATACGTGAGAAATCACAACCTTGACTTGGGAGGTCATTACCCAATCATTGTATTCGAATCTCAAACCAAAGAAAAAGGCAAAAATAGATAAATACTTTCGTGAAGCTCGATTTGGAAAAATACAAACTATAAGGTGGGTATAAGGCGGTTGTATTTCACGACCTAAAGGAAAAAGGCTCTTAAGTGCTTCGCGCCGCCTCGTTTCCTCCGCTTGCTTGTGCGTATTTTGATTTTGAAAGCTAATCGAGGGTTTTGCCGCCCAAAGTATTACTTACGTATCATATATATTTTCTTGGTTTCATTCGATTAAACCCTCTTGAACGATTTGGTGTTCCACCATCGTTCTAAAGTCATCGAAGGCGTTCACTTCACGTGATCGTTTTCATTCCTTGAGGCTTCTTTAATCGAGAGATTTGATTAAGAAGGAGATTTGTAGATTTGTGTCTACCTAATACATTCCAAAAATCCAAAAAAGTAAAAACAATCAAAAACCACAAAAAAAATTGAAAAAGTAAAAACACCAAAAAGAATCTTCTTTGCTCGCCTTCTCGTTGTACGTGACGTTTATGCAAACTCGCTCTAAAGCAAGACGTGCTCGTAAACGAAGAAACAAATCAATCACTCCTTCCAGTGAGGAGTCTCCTATTGACGAACCCATTGTAGTGAAAGAAGCACCCATGGCTAATCGAACTATGATGGAGTTGCTTCAAGCACCCACCGAGGGTTATGGAGAAGCGATTGTGATTCCCGCTATCCTTGCGGAGAATTTTGAGGTTAAGACGGGTTTGTTGTCCATGATTCAAAACAACAAGTTTCGAGGTGACGAAAAGGACAACCCTCATAACCACATTCGCCAATTTAATCGTCTCACCGCCACTTGCAAGTTTAAGGACGTCTCAAACGACTCGATTAAGATGATGCTTTTTCCGTATTCCTTAGCGGGGCCCGCAAAATTTTTGGTTAGAGAAAGAGCCACCCAATTCTATATTGACGTGGAAGGATCTCGTTTCAAAATTCGTGAACCAATTTTTTCCGCCCTCTAAGACTACACACTTGAAAAACGAGATTTCAAAGTTTTCACAAGAGTATTATGAGAGTTTTTCAACGGCTTGGAATAGGTTTAAGGAAATGTTGCACGAATGTCCTCATCATGGTTTTTCCGACTTGCATCAAATTGACACGTTTTACAATGGCTTGAACGATCATGAGCGTGATTATCTTAATGCCGCCGCGGGTGGTAATTTTTTGTGTAAGACGGTCGAGGAAGCATTGTTAATCATTGAGAATAGGTCTAAGGTCTATAGTCCTCGTAGCACGTCGAGTGTTCGTAAGACTTCGTCTTCTCCTTCGCCTTCATTGTCACACACCGTTGATGCTTGCCAAATCGAGGCTAATTTGGAGAACAAGATTTTTGATAAGTTGAAAGGATTGTTAATTAAGTTTAAAGTTGGTGAACAACCCACTCCCGCTACGGCTAAAGCGGTTGAGGTTTCTTGTATGTATTGTGGTGGAGCTCACGATTATTCCGAGTGCATTACCAACGGTGGTAACACTTCGAGTGCCTTCGCGACCGCGGGAACTTATAACCAAAACGGTCAAGTTCCTCGAACTAATCAATTGACTCCACCGGGTTTTCCACCAAATCAAAATGCTAACAATTATCGAAACAATCAAGTTGGTTACCAAAGCAATCAAAGGAACAATTTCAAGGGTAATAACAACTTTGGGAATCAAGGAACTAGTAGCCAATTGCAAAATCAAAATCAAAACCATAATTTTCAAAACACAAGTCAAGGTCTTCAAAATGTTTACACTAAAGAACTACCAATGGACTTTTTGAATTACGCCACAGCAAATGATAAGATTTTGGAAAACATTCAAGAGCAATTGGCTAGTCAAGCTAGGGACACGGCTAAAAACACCAAGGAATTGGCTAATTTTGTGAAAGAAAATCTTAACGTGAGAAATGAGTTGAAAAATGATTTTGCTAATCAAATTAGAGGTCAAAACAACAAGATTGAACAAAGTCATGCTAGGCTTGAACAAAGAATTGACCAAAAAGCCGCTAGTCAAGATTTGAAGTTTAATAGTCAAGATGCTAAGCTTAATGCCATTTTAGAAGCCGTCATGGGGAACAAAGCCTCTACTTCGAGTGGTCTACCTAGTAACACCGTTTCAAACCTGAAGGGAGTGATGAAAGTAATTACCACACGTAGTGGTAAGACACTTAAAGAACCAACTCCTTAACCAAGTACTCCAACGGTAGAGGAAATTGAGGAAGAACCCGAGGTGGTGGTCGAAAAGGAGCATATTTCAAGCCCACAAAGTACCGCTCATGCCACACCTACGGTCGACCCTTTACCAACATTGGAACCCGAGATTCCAAAGGCTATGCCTATGCCCCAACCCACACCACCCTTGCCCTACCCATCGAGACTTAGGAAGGAAAAACGACAAGAGCGCGACAACTACCAATTTGAGCTTTTTATGAAAATGTTTCGTGAGTTGCACCTTAATGTGAGTTTCGCCGATGCTTTGGTCATGATGCCTCGATTTGCCGCTAACTTTAAGAGTATGTTGAACAACAAGGAGAAATTGCACCAAATGTCTAGTTGTTCGTCGGTTTATCTTAATCGCATACCTCAAAAAGTCGGTGATCCTGGTAAATTTTTGATCCCTTGTGCAATTCAAGATATGGAAGAATGCTATGCCTTGGACGATCTTGGTGCTAGCATTAACTTGATGCCCCTTGCAATCTTCAAGTCGCTCAATCTTCCTAATCTTACTCCTTCACTAATGTCTATTGAGTTGGCCGACCATTCCACGATTCGTGCATGTGGTTTGGCGGAAGACGTTTTTGTGAAAGTGGGGAAGTTCTACTATCCCGTAGACTTTATCGTTGTTGATATCCCCATGGATCCTCAAGTTCCTCTTATTTTAGGTCGTTCGTTTTTAGATACGTCTATGGCTTTAATTGATGTTCATGCTAGAAAGATCACCTTACGTTTCAACGACGAGGAACTTGTTATAAACGCAACTCAAAATTCTCAACTTTCTCATGTTTATTCCGTTGCTATCATAAACCTCGTTGATATGATCGACGTGGTTTGCGAGGAATTTTCACAAGAAGTTTTAGGGTTTGGTGATGAAGAAACTAGTGGCGATCCCACTATGTTAGATCCAATTCTTGATAATTCGACACCAACCTTCACTCCTTTCGAAGGTGGTGGTTTTACGTTGGAAGAATGCAATGTTCCACGTACTTGTGACGAAGACCTAGACAACGATGAGGACTTCTCGATTATCAAGGATTTTCTCAACGATTTCCCATTTCCTCCACCCGAGGAGGTTATGAGTATCGAGCCCAAATCTTCACTTGAGGAACAACCTATCCTCGAGTTGAAAGATTTGCCTCCTCACCTCGAATATGTCTATTTGGAGGAGGACGACAAGTTGCCGGTTATTATTGCGAAGGATCTTTCGAATGATGAAAAAACCGCACTTGTCGATGTTCTAAAGGATCACAAAGGGGCGATTGCGTGGAAGTTATCCGACATTAAGGGAATCGATCCAAAGTTTTGTACCCACAAAATCTTAATGGAGGAGGATGTCAAGCCCACAATCCAAAGTCAAAGAAGGGTGAACCCCAAAATTCACGACGTCATCAAAAAGGAGGTCCTTAAACTCCTTGACGCGGGAATGATTTACCCTATTTCCGATAGCCCTTGGGTGAGTCCTATTCATTGTGTCCCTAAAAAGGGAGGGATGACCATTGTGCCAAACGATGCCAACGAGTTAATTCCCACTAGACTCGTGACCGAATGGAGAGTGTGCATTGACTATCGAAAGTTGAATGAAGCCACTCGAAAAGACCATTTTCCCTTGCCCTTCATGGACCAAATGTTGGAGCGTCTTGCGGGAAACGATTTCTATTGCTTTTTAGATGGTTTTTCCGGTTACTTCCAAATTCCCATCGATCCTCGTAATCAAGAAAAAACTACGTTTACGTGTCCATATGGAACGTTTGCCTATCGTAGAATGCCATTCGGACTTTGCAATGCACCAGGAACCTTTCAAAGGTGCATGATGGCTATTTTTCATGATATGATCGAGAAGACGATGGAAGTCTTCATGGATGACTTTTCCGTGTTTGGTGATTCTTTCACTTCGTGTTTGTCGAACCTAGAGAAAATGTTAAAACGTTGTGAGGAAACCAACCTTGTGCTCAATTGGGAAAAGTGTCATTTTATGGTTAAGAGTGGAATCGTCTTAGGGCACAAGGTCTCGAAAGCGGGGATTGAGGTAGATCAAGCTAAGGTAGACGTCATCGCCAAATTACCTCATCCCAAAACCGTGAAGGGAGTTAGGAGTTTCCTAGGCCACGCAGGCTTTTATCGTCGATCCATCAAGGATTTTTCAAAGATCTCTCGACCCATTACACATCTTCTTGAAAAAGAGGCATGTTTTGTCTTTGACGAAAATTGTGTACGAGCCTTTGAAATCCTTAAGAGGAAACTTACCGAAGCTCCCATTCTTGTTGCTCCCAATTGGAACCTCCCCTTTGAGCTTATGTGTGATGCTAGTGATTACGCTATAGGGGTCGTTTTGGGGCAACGTCATGATAAGCACTTCTTGCCTATTCACTATGCTAGCAAGACGATGACCGAGGCTCAACTTAAATACACTACAACGGAGAAGGAGTTCCTTGCCGTAGTGTATGCATTTGAGAAATTTCGACCTTATCTCGTCTTGACGAAATGCATAGTGTATACGGATCATTCGGCTATCAAGTATCTCATGGCAAAGCAAGATGCTTCCTCCTTCAAGAATTTGATCACAAAATCGTTGACAAAAAAGGAGCAGAGAATTTAGCGGCCGATCATCTTTCTCGCTTGGAAGATCCTCACCAAAGTGTTTACGAGCCTAAGGAAATCACCGAAACATTTCCGCTTGAAACACTTGGTGTAGTGAATTCTAAGCTTGATTCTTCTACCCCATGGTTTGCGGATTTTGCAAATTACCATGCGGGTAACTTCATCATCAAGGGTATGACGACTCAAGAAAAACGAAAATTCTTTCGTGACGTCAAGTTCTACTTTTGGAACGACCCTTACTTGTTTCGGACTTGTGCGGATCAAATCATCCGACGTTGTGTATTTGGTACCGAAGCTTCTAACATCCTTAGAGCTTGCCATGAGGGACCCACTGGTGGTCACCACGGTGCTAATCTCACGGCTAAAAAGGTGTTTGATGCCGGCTTCTTTTGGCCTACTATTTACCGAGATGCACAAGATCTTGTGAAGTCGTGTGATGCATGCCAACGACAAGGAAAAGCCTCACAAAAAGATGAAATGCCACAAAATATCATTCAAGTATGTGAGATCTTTGACGTTTGGGGCATAGACTTTATGGGGCCGTTCCCATCATCTCGTGGTAATAAGTACATTCTCGTTGCGGTTGACTACCTTTCTAAGTGGGTGGAGGCAAAGGCCTTGCCCACCAATGATGCTCGTGTGGTAGTCAAGTTTTTGAAGCAATTGTTTTCTCGGTTTGGAACCCCTCGTGCTATCATAAGCGATCGTGGAACCCATTTTTGTAAGGACCAATTTGAAAGGGTTCTAAGGAAATATGGGGTTACACATCGTCTTTCTACGGCTAATCATCCACAAACGAGTGGGCAAGTCGAGGTTTCAAACCGAGCGTTGAAGAGGATCTTGGAGAGATCCGTAGGGGAAAACCGACAAACATGGTCGGATAAGTTGGACGATGCTTTATGGGCCTTTAGGACCGCTCATAAGACACCCATTGGGTGCACTCCCTATAAGCTTGTGTATGGAAAGAATTGTCATTTGCCTATCGAGTTAGAACACAAGGCTTATTGGGCCCTAAAGCATTGTAATGATGATATGGAGACCGTGGGAAAACACCGGAAAATGCAATTAAATGAATTGGATGAATTAAGGGATATTGCTTATGAAAATTCATTGATTTATAAAGAGAAAACTAAAAAGTTGCATGATTCTAAAATTAAAAACCGGGTTTTTAACATTGGGGATCAAGTTCTGCTTTTTAATTCAAGATTGAAAATCTTTTCCGGTAAGTTGAAATCCCGTTGGTCCGGTCCATTCACCGTGACTCAAGTGTTTCCGTATGGGACCATCGAGCTAGCTCAAGATGATGGTCCTAACTTCAAGGTGAATGGACATAGGTTGAAGCACTACTTTGGCGGGGAAGTTCCATCCTTGAACTACCTCGACCAAGTCACCTTCCCCAATGATAATTAGTATTGAGGGGATCGAGTCGAGCTCATGACTCGGTAATCAAAAAACGAGGTGCCTCGTGGGGGAGTCCCATGCTTATGCTATGTACATATGATCGCTTTCTAATGTAGCTTACATGTGGGGATTTGTGCCCTTCCAACCTTTGTTCCGTGGTTGTTTGTGAATTGTGGTTTTTAGATCATGATCTTCACGATTGGAGCCTCTCGTGTTCGTTTTATGGGAGCACTCGATCGTTTGCTTTAGAGACGTTTCTCAATTTCCATGATATATCCTTTCGATGTTCTAACCTTAGGTTTTTAGCACACTTTATAAACGGCTATTAATTTAACGGTTACACCCTTTCCATGCTAGATTAGGCATTCGACTACGTCTCTAGTATGGGGGTGTTTGCACCCCTAGACTCGAAACATTGAGGATAATGTTTAACTTTAGTATGGGGGGAGGGGTGAATAGATACTTGCCTTGCCAAACCTTCACGCTTTCCAAAGTTTATGTTTTGTTTGTCGTTTTGTTGCAAAATAAGGCTAAAAATGGCCAAATTTTAAAATTTTTCTCATGTTTTATAAGTGTTTGAAGACACGAATGTAGATTTTCCGATGGCGAGAATAAGAATAATTTTTGACTCGGCCGTGCGTGTTGAGCACTTAGCTTTGATTCCTTAACTACACATTAGGCTAATTCTCTTAAATGAGGACGAGAAATGATAGAGTTAATTATAAGTTACTATGCTAAACGTAGAGTACTCGTATTCTTTCAAAAACTCATGTGTTCTCGTTGTTTGCTTATTCTCCCTTCGCATGTAAATAATTTTTGCTTAATAAATATTGACTTAGCGGTTTAGTTAGGATTGTTGGGTTTCTAGTCTTTTCTAGTAGCTTCCGTGTAATTAAATTGGGAAGACATTAAGGTATCGCCAGCGTCACGGTTTTGAAATATTGGCACCCGAATAATCGAAAGCTTCACCCAATAATAAGATTTCAAGTGCTCACCTAAATCTAGCAAACAATTTGAAGCCCCACAAGGCCGAAAAATCTATGCAAAAATTAAAAGTGAATCAAGCCTTAATCTTCGAAGCTTTAAAGATCCAAAATCCGCTTTAGCGTGAGGATATACGTCTTTGGCTAATAAAACCACCGATGAGGCGGATAATAAAAGGCAAGGCAAGACCGAAGTCATAATAAAAGCTTCATGGCGAAGTTGAATAAAAGATGGAGGTAAACCAAAGATAATAAGGCCCTTCCGTTAGGGGGCGTATAAAAGTCTTGGTAATAAGTCTCATGTTCAAAACCGTTATAAAACCGTGTTTATCGATCCTTCTTGTTGACTTAATTTTTTGACATCGTTGTCTATTAGGAAGGGTTATTGATTTGATGGTCTTAGTTACACCATTATGACTCTATTTTTAGACCTAAATCTCTATTATCGCATAAGTCAAACAATGTATCCTCGTGAAACATTCAAGACATCATAAAATATAAGAGATACAACTTAGGAATAATGGGAGGATAAGTACGTGATTAGGGCATATGAGTAGTGTTAGCATTACTAACTTATAATGACAATGATCTCGTTGCACGCTTGGCATGGAATTAGAGTGAAAATCGAGGATGATGAAATTATTTCTAACGAAGCATTCACGTGTTCTTATTCTATGAACCTAAACGTCCCACTTTGCGATGAAAATCATACATTATGTCTAAAACGCAAGTAGTAGTGATAGTAGTAGTATAGCTAGTTTTTCAATTCAATAAAAGTGAATGAAAATGAATTTTGGAGATGCTATGATACTTAATTCTAGCATTGCGTGAGGGCACGGCAATGGTTTAGTATGGGGGAGTGATGAGACTGCTTTTATACATAGTCTCATCGTCCAAATTGGATTTAAAATGCATTAAATATCATCAAAATACCCAAATATATGCTTGTGTTTGTTGCTTGTGTATTTTAGGTACGGATATTGAGAAAATGACAAAAGATCACAAGAATCAATCAAAAACGAACACGGGAAACGAAGCCGCACGATGAACCAAGCCCTAATGAAGAATTTTCCAAAGAAAGTCCTTGAAGATTTGAAGAATTATGAAGATTGGTCCTCCAAGTTTGAAGAATTGACACTTTATACCCTTGTATCTTCATAATTACAAGTTTGGTCCCTAAAGTTTGTCAAAATTACAAAAAGGACCCTTAACTTTGAAGAATTAGCAAAATTAGTCCCTCAACAAAACTAAATTGTCAATATTGGTCCTCCAAGAAGTCAACAAACAAGTCAACACCTTGAAGTAGGAAGACATGTCACTAAAAGCCCTTGAAGATTGCTAAAATTGCACTTTTAGTCCTTAACACAAGTTTAAAAACTTGTTGTGCCAAAACTGCCAACTTCCCAAAGTTATTTTTCAAAGGAATGGAGTTTATTGCTAATTTAATACAACATGAAAAAAACAAGGAACATGGGGGGCCAATACTGTCAAACATCCAAACCTACCACAGCCTATCAATTCGCCACATCACCACCATCCACCAATACCATCTCACCACATCACTCTCCCCTCCCACGTCAGATTTCCACCCAACTTAAATAATCAAATCTGATTATTTTATCCCTTCCCTCCCAAACACATTTTTAAATTAACCTTTTTCCCAAAATAGATTAAAACGTCCCTAATCCACCTTTAAACCCTAATATTTTCCCAGTGTGAACATCAATCAAAACAAAGGGAAAATGATTAATTGCCTCCAGATCACTAATTACACTCACTCTCATCACAACCCACCTCCCAAAAACATCACCATCTCACCCCATGTGACAAACCCCTCCTCCCCTGCCCCACTATTCACTCCCAAACAAAAAGGAGCAAAAAATCAACGTTCAGAAAGTGCTATCTTGCTCCCAAAGGCAAGATGAAGGGTTGAGATCACTTTAAAACAGCTGTATACCTCACATGATTCCAGCAGGCTCACAAGATACCAAATTTTGACCAAGGTTCAAAATCGTCCAAGGGCATTTCAGGGTTTTTCTACATTAGGGTTTTATCAGTTCTAGAATGTTGTAAGCCTATTATATAAAGGCCTTATAGGACTTCCATTTAGTTGTTCTTGATTTTTCTCCTTTTTCACAGCTTTGTAAATCCAGTTTTTTGATGAATGAAAAATGGTTTAAGCATTGTTGATGAGAAAGATTGAGTCCCTTTTACATTTTCCAGATGTGTTTGTTTGAAAAAGTTTTTTCAAAAAGGCATTTTTAAGTTTCTGTTTTCAAGTTTCTTCTAAGTTCTTAAATCTTTTTTTTTATTTGTTGAGCTAGGAAGTTTGTAAACCACATAAGCTTCTTATATTCAGCTTGTATATGTCCATATCACCCGGATATCTTGGAGATATCAAGGTGCAGTGGGTATAAAGGTTTGAGTAAAAAAGGCAAAGTGAGGTGAAAAATCCTTTTGCTCATTTTTTTTAACATTTACTGTTTCAAAAGCTTCAAGCTTAAAGCTTGTGGCTGTTGAAACTTGAAGCTATTTGCTGGTTGGGTGGTGATTGTGCAGGAATACAAGAAGGAAAGAAGTTTCCTGCCCATTTCATTTCTTTTCATTTTTTTGGCTCCAAGCATTCTGAATATCACAAGTTCAAGGTTCAGCACAAGCCACCAGCTTGTGGGAGGTGACATAGCAGTCACTGTTGGGCCTGGATGTAGGCCCAACAAGGTAGCCCCTTATTTCCTTATTTAGTTTTCAAAGATATGATATTCATGTGATTTGGAGTGAAATTGTATGCAAGTTGTTTTAAGTGTTGTTTTATTGACTGATATTGCTTATTTTAGGTGTTGATGCATGTTAGATAGCTTAGTAATAAGTTTGCTTGAGTTTTGATAAGGTTTTGTTTGAAATAAGTTCATATTTCAGATTTAAAGGGGTGTTTGGATCAGTGTTTAAAATGGTTTAGATTGATTAGATTTTGCTTGTAAACCTGTTAAATACACTCTTTTGGTAGTTATAGGTTAAATGCTGGTTTAGGTTTTCAGTTTTGATAGGTTTTAAACCATATGCATGCATAAAAATTGGAAATATAGTTTAAAATCCAGTAACTGCTCTTATGCTTGATTTCTTGTGAAATTTTGCCTTTGAGTTTGATGAGTTGATAGATAATAGGTCATAGAAGGTTTGTGAATCATTTGTATGCTGTTTTGTGAGCTTGTGTGCATGATATTGAGCTTTGAATTTCATTTGAATACCAATTGAATCAGCAAGATTGTCTCAGACCACCCATTAGCTTAATCAGAAACTTGTATGCTACTTGGTGAGATTTTGTGTGATTACTTGTGTTGTTTTTGCATTTGATTGACTCCCTACACTCCAACTGAGTGTAGGGGTGCCCCATTGTCCATCAAACACTATAAAAATCCAAGTTCAAGTCCTCTTGAACCTTCTCTTCACTTGTGAAGATTTCTATTTGTTCATCAGAAACAAGTATAAACCTGGGCACGTTTTTGGTTTCATATTGTGTTAATCTTAGTTAATTTGGATTTGGTTTATGTTTTTGAGACTTAAGTAAGTTACTGATTGTGTTTTTAAAGTTAAAAAAAAAAAAAAGTTTACCAAAAAGGACGTGGCCAGGACTCGAACCTGCGCCACTCCTCTCACACACAAACGTCTTAACCATTGCGCCCTAGGGACTTTGACTGATAGGTTTCATTTCATTATTTATTTAAGTGGTATTTGATTTGTAGCTTATTTAGCTAACAGCTTATTTATAAGTTGTTTTAAGCTTATTCCTTTAAGCTTTTTCCTGTTTAGCATTTTTCTTAGGTTTGTATTAGGTTTTAGGACTTTTCTGTTTAAAAAGTTTATTTTTCCATTTATTAATTAATTTTCTAGGATTATTTTAAGTTTTAATTTTAAAAAGTCATTAAAAAATAGAAAAAGGTAATTTAAAAATCTAAAAAAATAGTTTTTAGGTTTTGAATTATATTTTTGAGGTTTTCAACTAATTAAGTTTTCAAAAAGTCTAATTTTTGATTTTATTGGATTTTAGGGTTTTTAACCAACTTCAAAATTAAATATAAAATTATTAAATAGGTTTCAGAAAAGTTTAATTGCATTTTTGTCTTAGTTGCATTATTTAAGATTTTTGGTAATTTTTTAGAATTTTTTAGTAGACTTTGAATTTTTTTGAATATTTTAATATTATTTTATTATTAAAAATTGAAGTTTGATTTTTTTTAGTTTTTACATTTTTCCTAGGTTAAGGATACTAAATTAGGAGTTTTATCACTTTCCAAATATTTTTAGGACTTTTCAATTATTTTCTAGAATTAATTTAAGTTTTAATTGATTTTAATAGTTTTTTAAGTGTTAAAAAATAGTTTAATTTGGTTTTAAAATTTTTAAAAATAGTTTTTAGCTTAATTAGGATATTTTTGAGGGTTACAAACTATAAGATCTTGTTTAGGGATTTTTAATAATTAATTGTGATTTTTAGGGCTTTAATTAGCATTAAAAAGTCATTATCTAATTAATTAAAAGGTTTTAGCAAGTTTGGATTTTTTGTAAACTCTTAGAATATTATTGGGGATTTTTAGAAATTTTTAGGAATTTTTAGGTTAAAATTTTAATTTTGCCACTATTTACGGTTTTACGTGTTCGCCTTTTTCGTCTTAGTTTAATCCGTTTTGTAACCGTCTTTCTCTTCTAATCCCATTTCTTTCTCAATCATATAATCACAAATCAATATCAATTCAATACACAACGCACTAGCCTCCTCGAGAACGAACTCACTTTTAGGGTCATTCACACACGATTTTCCTAAATCGTCGTGCACACTTGCCCTATTTATTGCTCTTTTCCTAAAGAGTGGTAAAAACAGCAACACCATTCCGAATCAAGGGTTTTGGTTGGGGAAGTTCCGAACCGATTGAAGTTCCGAGTAAGTAAAGTTCCGAACGAAGGATTTATTTTTGGATAAGTGACATATTCAGAATAGAGAATTTGTTCCGGATCAAGGATTTTGGTAATATTCCGAGCGAAGAAGAATCATTCCAAACGAAGGTGACATTCTGGATGAGTGATTGTTCCGAACGAAGGATTATTCTGAATGACCTGTATTCATGTTCTTTTTAGTTTTTGTCTTTGATTTTTATTTTCAAGCTTTATTTTTCTCGCCTTTTCCTTAGTCGCACTTTAAGTTTATTTGCCTTAGCTTTATTTTAGCCTTGCCTTAGTTTAAGTTTTAGTTGCATTTTAAGATTGCCTTAGATAGATTTAAGCTTGCGTTATTTACTTTAGTGTCCTTTAATTCTCGTCACGCTTTTAAATACTTGCACCATTACTTTTAATTAGACATTAGATTTATTTTAAGTGCCCTTTTACTTTAAAGTTTTGCACAATTTAATATACTACAGCGACACAACTTTTGTTTCCACCAAAAAAAACTGAGTCACATAGTTAAACCAGATCAATTCGATTAGACCACTAGAACGATAAATTTTCTTACTAGGCAAAAGCCTTGTATCACACTTCTAGGATCACCAAGTATTTGTAGATTCCTCCAAAAATCATCCCTTGTTCTTCATGAAAACTCCTTGAGAAATCAGCCCCAAACTCCCTTGAAAACTCCTTTTTACATGTTAAGATCACCTCCAATCTTCATAACTTCAATGGGTTTTCATCATATGTAAATTATACATATGATTCCATGGTTAAATTTGATCAAATGAGGGTTGTTTTTGGTGAATATGGGACGGAATAGAGAGAGTGAGGGAGGAGAGTATGAGTGGTTTGCATGAGATGGGATGTGAGAAATGGTTTAGGAAAAGTTGTTTCAAGGAATTAAAAGACAAGTGGTAAACTTCTTTAGGAAGTTTTGACACATATAGTGTGTGTTGTAGCTTATTTAGATGCCACATGTATGGGGGTGGGCAAGTGTAAACTTGTCCCATCCCCATTAATTTATGGGAACTCCTCGATTCTAGTTTCCTCGATTTTTGTGCCATCGGGTCATTTTACGAAAAACGTTTTTATAAATTATGAATCAACGGCACAAAACGAATCTAATAAAAATTTTCTCATCAAAAACGGAGTTCGAAAACGTAAATACGTAATCCTAAGGTTTCCGGTTTAGTCGTAAAGGACGTTAAATTAAAATCGTAAGTCCTAATCTCTTCTCGTAAATTTGTGAGTTTATGAACCAACACAAATTTAAAATCTCAAAATAATATTCACGGATAAATTTATTTCCTGAAATGTTGGACTGTCACCAAAAACGGTGTATGTAAACGTAAGCACGTAACGTAGAATCCTCCGGTTTAAACGTAGTCGATGCTACTTCAAGACGTAAATCCAAATTTCTTCCCAAAAAAATAAGTGAGTTCATAATGTAACATTAAAATAATGTTTTCAAATAAATATTGAGAATAAAACATCAACCATAAATTGACGGATTGTCACAGCATTTACCCCTAAACAGGATCTTTGTCCTCAAAGATCATCTTACTACTCGCTTCTTATAGAGTTAAAGCCATGTGGGTATTTCCTCCACATTTGGTCTTTTCTCACAAGTGTAATCCATTAAAATACGCGAGTTTCATCAAACATAACTACGGGAATAAGATCAGGCTTATTGTTGACTTACTTTCTCTATCCATGATGTTCATGGGTTTCTGATGAATGCAACTTTTCGCCGATCTAAACTTCATTAAGGAATAGTCAGATTTTCACTTGATAGGCATTTTATCAAGTTCGATATACGGTACATAATTCACGCAACTCTTGAAGTCCTAGGGTAGATCCAGCTTATATGCCTTTCAAACCAATCTTTTACATCATCTCAGTGGTCCCATACAACGGGGACTTATATCCCATGATCTTTCAGATCATCAATTCATTTTTCCATGGTTAAAATTTTTGGCATAACTTCGCTACCCATCTGGCACTTCAAGATCTACATTTCATATTCACATAGCCTCCTGCCCACTACCGGCAGTCAATAATCAGATCCTAATTTCAACAATCATTTCAGGTCTCGCGGGTCAAGTATGTTGTAAGGTTAGGTTCACCATCATAGGAAACCTTAAACCTAAAAGACATTTCCAACTCACAATGGGTGTATGTCGGGTGTCTTCATCCCAACTCCTGCTTACAGATGCTCTAATATATAAATCTTAACAAGTTCGATCTCGATCCTAATACGATGATTATCAATGATAATCTCTCCAAAGGAAAACGATTTTACAGTTTATTACCAAAGGTCATTCATTCAAACATAAAACAACACTTATATTACTTTGTATCGTTACTTTACCTCGTCCCTTCGATTGGGGTGGTACACAGTACTCTCATCAAGATTCGTTCTCAATGACTTCTGAGCAAATCTCTAGAAATTCGATGCGAAGCGAGGATCTTGATAGAGATGATTGATACAGGCACACCATGTTTACACAACTCATTTAAATACAAAAGAGTTAATTTCTTCATCAAGAATCTATCATTAACGAGAATGATATTAGCAGATTTGGTCTGTCTGTCGATGATGACCAAATCAAGTCAAATTCAGATGATGACCTTTGCAATAGTTAGACGTTTACTAATGTATGAGGCGATATCTGCCTTCATAATTTGCCATCAGTACAACTTCTTCAGATAAAGATACACTTAATCAGAAATGGCAGGGATAGAATACTTATACTTACGGACTCCAACCTGACTATATCTCACAAACCTCCATATTTAGGCAACCACAAGTGGCCTTTTATACATTTAACACCATCGGCTTCTCAATTCTAATGGTTTACATTAGCCGCGAACCCCTTTTATTATCTATATTATCCTTTTTACGATCGTCAACTATTTTTAAATTGTTTGGCAATTTATTTTGCACAGTCATTATTAAGGAACACATCCTAATTGATTCTTTATCCTTTCTATATTATGTGTCAGTATCTACATTCATCTTTCTTGATGAAATAATTATCATGACCGTATTCGTTCAAAATTTCTTTCTTCATATTTTCTAGGTTTTAGTCTCGCCTCAACTATTATTTTCATCAGTTTTGCTCAATCCGACGTTTAAAGCGTCGATAAATAATTCAAGTAATTGAAATAATAAATATTCAATTTTATGAAACGTAACCGTAAAGATTTTAAATTTCTTAGTCCGTCCAGTTATATGGAAATGTTCAAAATAATTTTTAATTTAATCAACACGATTTTTGTTGATTTATCAAAAATAGTTTGTAGGATTCGTAAATGTTCGAAAAATCTTTGTTTATATTTTGGTCAAAATTTTCTTAGTTGAAAAACGTAAATTATCGTTTCAAATTTCAAGTCATGGTTTAAATGGTTTCCTCAATCCCTCTTAGGTTGTCTTGAGGTATACACGAACATTTACCCCTAAACAGGAGTTTAGTTAAATGTTCTGGGTATAAGGGAATAATCCCTCAAAAGTTCTTTTCGATAAAACATTTGTCAAAACACATTTGCACTTTCTTTTTGGTAAAACCCAAAGACTTAAAATGGCTCAAATCTTTGAAAAGTCAATATAGATCCCATTATCTTATTAATCACACAGTCAAATCATGTAAGGATTAAGTCTTATATCACACGTTAAATATTCAGGGTACAGGTATTCATTGTTCGGCCAATTCAATGCAATTTATAAATAATTACTAACTCCTTCTTATACTTATAAACAAACAAATGGTCCATAATGATCACAAGCATGAATTTATCAAATTACAGCCTACACACGTGATTCACCCAATTTATGAATGCTACATGTGCATTAGTCAATCCAAACGACATCACGTGAAACTCATAATGTTCATTACAAGTTTTGGATGTAATGATTGGAATAGATAATCTTTTTCGCGGATGCGAAATTGATGATAACCATGTCGTGGATCAAATTCCTGAATATACGCTAGAACCTTATAAATGATCGAACAAATCTTCCATTTCGAGTCATGGATATCGTTTTCGATTGTCAATTTACTCAGTTCACGGTAATCAATAAATATAAGAAATAATAACACCATAGCTCTTCATGATGACGAGCTCGGTAGAATAAAATCTTTCTCTGACAACTCTCTCAATTGTACGGTAATTCCTTTAATTCAGATGGTGCTGACGTACAGTACACATGCCACAGATGCAGCACCGGGAATATAATCAATACCAAATTCAACTTGCCTTAATGGCGAAAGTCTAGGCAATTCACCAATAAATACCTCCTAAAGTTTCAGATAACAGAAACATCTTTTAATAAATTCATATTAGGTTCTTCTAGATTACAATATCTATAACTAGTTCACAACCATTCATGGTATAATTTCAAGTCTAAATGCAGGATATGGTCATCATCACTTTTGATAATCAACATCTTATTATTTAGGGGAATTCTATTCGAGTTCCCATCAATTAAGACAATGTCGTCATGTCATAATCAATCAATCCATTCTACTGGCACTATCAACTTTCCAGTTTTATTGCCGTTGATAATATGTGAACTTCTCAAAAGACTAATAATAACTCATAATCCTTCACAAGTTCAAGGATAGATATCCCATTTTTTCATAATTTGAGTACGCATTCGAAAGCTCCTCGGATCGTTACCCAGGTCATTCAAATGGAATCAAATCAAAAGAAATGATAGGAACGTTGATACATCCAATCGGGTATCAACACTCGGTAATCAGATGCTTTTCCAAAGAATCACACCATGGGAGAATTGGAAAAGAAAGAGTTGTCAATTGTCAAATAAGACAAATTCCACAGATGAGTAAATTCAACTCAGAAGAATAGATGCTACAGGCACATATGTAGGTGTCCCTAACACTATGTCCCTATTTTTCACTTCTTGCAGATCTCATAAAAATTAATCTTTCACAATCTTCAAAGAAAATGTAGTGTTTATTCATTAGTTTTATGGTGACTACTAATCAGTCTTGCATGGTCCATTCCAAATTGTATGTAGGCGCGCAACTATATACAATTTCAAGATTAACGATGCAATACTCAGTTCGTCAAAATTTTATCATCATGTTTATAATAAAAACATTTTCATGCTTAATTCTTAAATAAGAATCAAAAATAAATTTACAAAGATTTTCTTTGTTATGAAAACAATTGAGTTTTCCAAGGTATTTCATAATCAACTTTATTTCAATAATGATCACTTATAGATCTTACTTTGAATAATTCATATGGTGATGAAAATTCAATTTTTCTCAAAGGATACTGTTTTAACTTTATAAAAACAATGAGTAATCTGCAAAAGAGTGATGAAGAGTTGTTCACCAAGAACTAACTACAATATGATAGGAAATGAGCTTAGCCAAATAATCATGAGATTCATGACCTCTATGGCACTCAAAAAGAATAATCCACAACGTAACTCAATTCGAGATGAGTACTTGTTCAATGGTTGCATCACTAATGCGAGCATTAGGAAGAAGCAAGAAAAGATAGATATCATCGATACATGTAGAATTTAGCAATCAAAGGTAGTCTTTTCATTAATCACAAACAAGTCAAAATTGTACCGTAACACATTACGTGTCACTATGTCATTCAATTCTCAGAACGCATCCTACCAATTGATGTCTCAGTTAAGTTAGGGATTTTTTTTAAAAGATACCACAATGAATACTAATCTACAAGAGTCATGGGGGTTCCACCTGTCCCGGAAGATCCATCGGTCCCCATTTAGAAGAAGATTTCTTCAATTTATTTATTGGACACTGGCATCCTCGTAAGTGGACAATGGCCTAGGAACAACACTTATCACAAACTAACAATCATTTAAAACCTTATAATTCAATCACAGGACTTAACGACTTATATTAACAATCTCATATTCCATACGGGTTAAATTTTTCTTTATTCAAGTTTCAACCAAATCATACTCAATGTGATATCCTACGTCATTCTCCAATACTTTCAACCTTATTCATAAACCTTAATAGGGCAATAAAAGCTCGATATGAACAACACTTAATTTCCAATCCTATAGCTCTTTCATCAATAGTTATCGAATGAGTCACTAGTATGAGATGACTCATTCATTCAATTAGACTTCTCGGAAAGGTATTAGTGGCATGAGGCTTTTGGGTAATGGTTCCAATGACAGCCTCAAGTGCAACATTCAGCCTTTCGATTTCAGTTTAAGAATTGGATGACAGCGAATCAGATGACATCTTTCTAGGTGGTAACGTTTTGTAAAACTCCACTCTATAAGAAAAGATTGTCATGACATCGATATCGGATTTAATCTCGCCAATTCTTTTTCAATATCACAATCAACTAATATCTACATTTCTACAAATATCAACCATTTGTTGGGATCATAAATATCCACAACTTGGTTTAAATCTAGGATAGCTAGAATTCCTACGGGAATAGCTTCGATTGATTTGCTAAGGGAGTTAGGGTTTCTTGTGACAATCTATGTCGTATAAATATAGAAATAATCATCAAACAATCATGTAATCAAATTACATTATACGTATATATATAATCCAAGTTATATATATATATTAAAATAACACTTCTCAGTCTGGCCTTGTCGGTAACTCGGGAATTCTCTGGCACCGTTATAGTCAAAAGATTTTTAGACATTTTGAGAAAAATGTTTATAGTTAAAATATTTTGAAATGTTTCATTCAAAACATTGGGTTTAAAAATCTTTCGTTCTCTATAAGCTCTGGTACCAAACTGTAACACCCCCAAATTTACTCAATTCAATACAGCGGAAGACTCGTTAGTGTTACGGGATAGCACATTACTCACATCATAGACAACGCTTAAAAATCGCGTCGTTTAATAATAAAGCATTTCCATTCATAAATATCAAATTTACATAGGTCCCAAGTCATAGTCATTTCATACAATTTTACAAAAGATTTGAATGGAAATTGTTATTTAAGTGCGGGCCATGAATTCTTTTTGTCTTCCCAAGAATTACCTTCAAGTACCTGAGATAAAACATGTAAAAAGAAAAGGTCAGCGAAAACGCCGAGTGAATTCATAGAGTTTTAATTAAATCCATCAATATAACATCGGTATAAAATTATTACCAAAAATCATTTTATACAAATCATTGTAATAGGCCATAAAATAGCCAAAGTCATTTTTATACAAATCCTTATCGAAAATCATAATATAGGCATTTGCCTTCAAAATCATTACACGAGCAAATGTCGTAAAAACATCATACAATACGTTTTATAACGTTGTATAGAGTTAAATAAAAACCGTTATATGAATATGGTTATGAGAAACCAAAACACGAACATAATATCAATAGTAAGACCCCGTATTGCTAGTCAAGCAATATATCGTAATTTAGTGCATATAGCAGTATTTCGTTATTTTGAATTATTATAAGCCGCATGACATTGTTACCTTACTACAACAAACAACGGGTAGCTAGCCCGACAATCAATTGCCCATCTAAAACAGCGTGTCGTCACAATAATCAGGCTTATAGAAATCTTCTCATACATAAATTCGCTTTCCAATCAATGTGGCACGACGGGTATCAACCGTCAAGGCGCGAACTGGGGTGATCATCCCCAAATAGTACTATTATATGCATAAGCGTCTACCAAATCCCGGTAGTTCACAATTCATGCTAATGGGACTTTTGGTGACATAACCTAACTTTAATAATCCATTTCATTTCATCTATCGGGTCATTTAATCATTTATCAGGTCATACAATCATTCGGATCCAAATCAATAAACAGACAATCGGGACAAATGGTGTCCTATTTTATAAAAAATAACATGTTATCTCCCTCGCGGGTTTATAAAACATTTCATAAAAACATTTAAAAGAGTGTGAGGCTATGAACTCACGTTGATGTGGGAAGGCGGGTTATCGGCAATTCGGATGTACGGTACGTGCTTCAATCACGGGAAACCTAGACAAATAATACTTGTCTTAGACTCTTGTCCAATGACTTTATAAAAATAACAATTATGTATACATATGATGATTTTATATATATGATGATCAAGTGGGTTTACATATTCTCATTTTATACTATATTATTTGAGTGCTTATATAATAGTATTAAACATTAATTCTTCAAAATCTGATTTTTAGTTTCATCTTCACCATTTTTATCATATCTAGAGTTCTACAATGAGTTAAAAGCTCATTTTTGGATGGCATGAACTTCATATTATGTGCTACAAATAAGTAAGTTATAGATACTGCTCATTCTATGTTTAACTATCCTTAACAGTCCCTATAAAACAGACTATTCAGATTAGCACACTCATCTAGTTTTGATCACATCTCACTCATTTTGATGATTCCATTGCATGGCCAACTCTCACATGTGTATGACATCTAATAATTACTGTAAATTGATTCCACTATGCCATTTCATTAGTTTAACCTTTGGTTACTTACTGTTTTTATACAGCCATCATATTTAGCAAGATTTTAACCATTTTACATGTGGTTTTCCATCTTTTTACCCATGTTTATCAAATCTATCAACACCAAATCCCCACATAATATTTTTAATCATAATTCATCATCATATACATATACATAAATAAAGAAAATACAAGATTACATAATCAAAATAACAAGAGGATAGGAAGAACAATCTTTATACCACCATTAGTGATGAAAAGATGAGGTTTTTGATGAACAAGACTTGGTTTTGGGTAACCAATCTTATGAGATATCAACACCACTTCTAGGATCACCAAGTATTTGTAGATTCCTCCAAAAATTATCCCTTGTTCTTCATGAAAACTCCTTGAGAAATCAGCCCCAAACTCCCTTGAAAACTCCTTTTTACATGTTAAGATCACCTCCAATCTTCATAACTTCAATGGGTTTTCATCATATGTAAATTATACATATGATTCCATGGTTAAATTTGATCAAATGAGGGTTGTTTTTGGTGAATATGGGACGGAATAGAGAGAGTGAGGGAGGAGAGTATGAGTGGTTTGCATGAGATGGGATGTGAGAAATGGTTTAGGAAAAGTGGTTTCAAGGAATTAAAAGACAAGTGGTAAACTTCTTTAGGAAGTTTTGACACATATAGTGTGTGTTGTAGCTTATTTAGATGCCACATGTATGGGGGTGGACAAGTGTAAACTTGTCCCATCCCCATTAATTTACGGGTACTCCTCGATTCTAGTTTCCTCGATTTGCGTGCCCTCGGGTCATTTTACGAAAAACATTTTTATAAATTATGAATCAACGGCACAAAACGAATCTAATAAAAATTGTCTCATCAAAAACAGAGTTCGAAAATGTAAATACGTAATCCTAAGGTTTCCGGTTTAGTCGTAAAGGACGTTAAATTAAAATCGTAAGTCCTAATCTCTTCTCGTAAATTTGTGAGTTTATGAACCAACACAAATTTAAAATCTCAAAATAATATTCACGGATAAATTTATTTCCTGAAATGTCGGACTGTCACCAAAAACGGTGTATGTAAACGTAAGCACGTAACGTAGAATCCTCCGGTTTAAACGTAGTCGATGCTACTTCAAGACGTAAATCCAAATTTCTTCCCAAAAAAATAAGTGAGTTCATAATGTAACATTAAAATAATGTTTTCAAATAAATATTAAGAATAAAATATCAACCATAAATTGACGGATTGTCACAAAGGTACTCAAGGAGGAGCAGCTCTATGCTAAATTCTCCAAATGTGAATTCTGGATTCCCAGAGTGCAATTCCTCGGTCATGTCATCGATTGTGACGGTATTCACGTAGATCCAGCAAAGGGCGAATCTGTCAAGGATTGGGTATCTCCTAAATCACCATGGACTTTGTCACTAAACTCCAAAAGTCATCTCACGGTTATGATACTATATGGGTAATCTTCGACCGACTCACCAAGTCCGCTCATTTCCTGCCAATTAGGGAGAATGATTCCCTTACAAGACTAGCAAAAACATACCTGAAGGAGATTGTGACCAAACATGGAATACCAGTGTCGATAATTTGTGATCGAGACGGTAGGTTCACATCAAACTTTTGGAAGGCTTTCCAACGAGCCTTAGGTACCAATTTGGACATGAGCACTGCTTATCATCCGCAGATTGACATCAAAGTGAACGAACCATCCAGACTCTAGAAGACATGCTACGGGCATGTGTGATTGATTTTGGAAATGGATGGGTTGACCACATTCCTTTAGTGGAATTCTCCTACAACAACAATTATTACGCCAGTATTAAGGCTGCCCCTTTTGAAGCACTGTACGGTCGCAAATGCCATTCACCTATGTGCTGGGCAGAAGTAGGTGAATTTCAGCTCATTGGACCAGAACTAATCCAGAAGGATACAGACAAGATCGTCCTCATTAAGCAAAGAATTCAAGGTGCTCGCGACCGACAAAAGAGCTACGCGGATCTGAAACACAAACCTATGCAATTTGAAGTAGGTGACCGTGTTATGCTCAAGGTATCACCGTGGAAGGTTGTTGTACGCTTTGGCAAACGTGGAAAACTGAATCCATGTTATGTTGTCCCTTTCAAAGTAATAGCCAGGATCGGGGAAGTAGCTTATCGTTTAGATTTGCCCCAGCAACTAAGTCGGGTACACTCTACCTTTCATGTGTCTAACCTGAAGAAGTGTTATGCTGAAGAACCATTGGCTATGCCATTGGAGGGAGTTCAGTTTGACGACAAACTCCAGTTCATAGAAGAACCAGTAGAGATCATGGAGATGACAGTTAAGAAATTGAAACGCAGTCGCATCCCGTTGGTCAAAGTACGTTGGAACTCTAGGAGAGGCCCTGAGTTCACTTGGGAACGAGAAGACTCGTTCAAAACCAAGTACCCACACTTGTTCACCCGACCAATGACTTCATCCTAAGCTTTGAGGACAAAGCTAAAATAACGGGATGGTGTTGTAAAACCTCTTATTTTACCTTATTGACTTTGTCAACTGTTTTACTCTTTATTTTTGGAATCTATATAATTCCACCTTTATATGACTTATTATTAATCATATACCTTTTGTCATACTACCTTTCATATTTATTTTAGATTTATATGGACCTTTAGTCATTGTTGACTACTCTGGCAACTGACTGGCCACTTGAATGAACAAGGACTCATCACCTCAGTACATATTTTGAGATAAACTGTAACCTTACTTAATTTAATTATTAAGTACTTGGACTCATTTTATATGTATATATTTACATATAATACATAATAGGAATAAACACCTAACACTTCAAAACAATGTACATTATTTTATATTGATATTTATTTACTTTATTTAAGTAAAATAATTATAATGATGCATTCATTATATACTTTCATTAAATTACCTAAAGGTTTAACTAAAATACCTACAACTTAAAAAATGCATACAATATCATACAAGGACTATTATTATCACCTAATACTTGATACAAGTTACACATTTACCCTAAAAAGCATATATATGTCATGTACATTTATGTATACACTACCCTAATCATGAGAACTTTTGTCAACCCCATCATACAAGCCTTACACAAGCCATACACAAGCTGCTATTTGGGACATACCGTGCCCCCCCTTGCTTACTTACACACGTCTAAACCACCAAATGGGAAGGAAGATGAATTTTACTAATTTTGGCATGTGCTCATACAAATCCTACAACAAATCTACCAAATATCTTGTATATCTTTCCTAGATACATAGGACATAGTACCAAGATACACTTGGATCCCATCTTTCCTTAATTGATCTGAAATCTACATGCTTACATACACACACAACATAAAACACTTGGAAAACTCTCCCATTTCTCTCTCAAGAACACACGGCTACAACTCTTTCCACCATAACCAAGAACTTGAAGCTCATTAAGTATGTCTCTCCTAGATGAATGCTAATCATTGGCAACCTCTACAAGTAACTTGATCCTTAAAGCAAGTAAAGAAGCCCTAGCTACCCTAGTGAAGCCCACGGCTTGATTTTGGTTACAAGGGTCACCATTGTTGAAGCTTAGATCTCATTCCTACTCATTCTCCTATTCATTCCTTGATCCATCTAACAAGTAAGTAAAACTTAAAACCTATCTTTCAATATACTTACTTTTCATACACATGAACATACACATGTTCTACTAGTAAAACTTAATGTTGAAACAAAAATATGAAACCTATATCCTATATGGGTTACGGCTTATAATGGGATGTGTGTTAAGATGATGTAAAATCTTAATAACCATGATGAACATGACACTATGAACTAGTTAAACTAGAAAAACTATGTAAAACATAAACATGCATATGTTGGACGTGGGGTTTATACCCTATGGTTCAATATTGGTTAAGCTTGTAATGTATAAACATGCCTAGAAACACTAGATCTATAATTATAGTTGACTTAAAATGTTAAGCTCACTATTTTTGCCTTATATGATTTAGTTTAAGTCCACTATAATAAGCTTGCCTAAATAAACTTCATTATTACAAAATAATGTTTATTTAAAACTTTTGGTGTCAAAAATATATCTTTATAAAGTTTCGGGTTAAAAACATAGATCTATAAATATTTTGGACAAAAATGATATATCTATGAAGTTTTGGATTAAAATGGTAAATCCATAATGTTTCGGATTAAAAAGAGAAAACATAATACGTTCGGGTTGAATTTATAACTTTGTTAAGTTTGGGGATCTAAATGAACAAGTATAGAAACTCATTTTCCAAAAAGATAAACATAAGGGTTAATTTTGTAATTAGCCGAGAGTTAAGGGTAGTAATTTGAAACTATCCGAAACTACAAATTAACAAAAAGGACTTAAATGAGATTACTAAAATGTTAGGGTAATTTAGGTAACTTAGTAAAACCTAGGGATTCTTTTTGCCTTTTACCGAAACTTAATAGAAACCCTATGGACCTATTTTTACATTATAGCAAACATTAGTAAGCCCTAGATAAACCCTAGGGGTGATTTTTGGCATAAGCCGAAAGTTATTGGAGCCCTAGGGGGCATTTTGTAACTTGTTTTTAAACCTAAAAATAAGCCGAATATAGAGGGACCAAAATTGCCACGTTATGAAACTTTTACAAACCCTAGTTACACGTGTAACTAGGGAGGGACCAATGTTGTAATTACTAGAAACATTTAGAAACCCTAGGGGTATAAAATTAATTAAACCACGGGTAATTATACAAGTAGAGGGACTAAAATGTAATTTATACAAAGTATAACAAACCCTAAAATTACTATATATTTATACCCGATATTTAAGACGTAAAACTTAAATAAACATAACATTCGTTATTTTTCCAAACATATAATTTAATAATTATATACACTACAAAAACGTGGAATTTAATTAAAATGTTATACGTTTTATAAACCTTACTTATATATAAAATATAAATTAAAAATGATTAATTTATAAAAATAAATATATTTATTATATATTTTCTATTACTTTAAATATATATATATATATATATATATATATATATATATATATATATATATATATATATATATATATTTATATATATATATATATATATATATATATATATATATATATATATATATATATATATATATATATATATATATATATATATATATATATATATATATATATATATATATATATATATATATATATATATATATATATATATATATATATATATATGTATGTATGTATATATATATATATGTATATATATTTATTTTCTTTTACTTTAAATATATATATATATATATATATATATATATATATATATATATATATATATATATATATATATATATATATA